>JBBMKF010377797.1:0-14392 GCA_037834155.1 Curcuma caesia
AATTTATTTTGATATTAGAAATATGATTTATCATATTTTTTAATGATATTTAATTTAAAATATAATTATAAATAATGCTTAATGATATGTATTAATATCAAAATCTATTCATCGTTTTGTATAGAGCGGGTATATTATTAAAAAAGCCCCCGAGGCATAGGTGAGTTGGTTACGACGTAGCAGACTTGTAGAAGAGGGCAAGGGTTCGAATCCTAGCAAAGCCAGGCAATACCCTCCTGCGTCGTAACCAACTACACTTTATCGATTTACCTCCTCACAGATGGTCGTAGGACTGACCGTGTGGGGCCGCTAAGGTGACGGATCCACTTTTTTTTGCAGAAGAATCGATTAGGTCTGTTCAATTATGTAATGATGGGCCCCATTACTGAAGGTGCTTGTCTAATTTGTCTATATTCGTCTGTCAGAGCCCAAGGATGGAATGGGTTTGTGGTCCCTTGAAGAATTGGGCCATCATGAGTAGCTCAAGTTTAGAGGAGTGCCTTATGTAGAAAGCTTAGGCATGGTCCCAACTGAAGCCTAGCAAGCTGTGAGCTGCCGAGTCGGGGCCAAGCACTTAGAGCCTCGAGTTGAGGTGGTCAAACCGTCGAGTACTCTTAGCTTTCGGATGGGTGTGTGGGTTGTCAAAACATTTAAGAATGCTATATTGAGGTGCTCGGGTCATCGAGCACTCAAGGTGCTTAGATAGTTTGCCATGTCAAGATGTTCGAGTTGTGAAATTGAAGTGCTCGAGCTAGGAACCCGAGAGTCTAGGGCAAACTAGGAGTTGGATTGGTGCCATATCTACTAGGTCTAGTAACATGCATGGAATCAAACTACATTAACTAAATTTATCGAGTTAGAAGAGGATCGGATTAAAAATAATGTTAATTAACTAATTAGATTCTGAGCTATAAAGACTAAAAATCTAAAAAAATGAAAATATATTAATTCAAAGTGTAATCATATTTATTTGGAATGTATTAAAATATTAAAAATGAGTACTTATTTGGGACTAGTATTGCAAATGTCAAATGCAAATATGAAGTCTTTATAACTTAAATATTTTTAACAAATATATTGTTAATGATAATTACTTAATCAATCGATTAATATCATTTAATTTTAATTAAGTAGTCAATCGATTAATAATTTAGATGATAATAATGGATGGATAAATTGAAGAAGAGTACTTTAAAATATTTTTGAAAAATGATCCGATTTTATAATAAAATGCCGTTCAGAATTTGAAATGGAAGGTTGGATTTTAAATTTGCTCGCCTACCTTTTCTAAGTACCCATATGTTTACCTCCGCAACGAATGCGAAACGTATGAGGGTCCACCGGTGGGACCTGGTAAATGCTTATATATATATATATAAAAGGAGAGACGAAGTTGAAATAGAATTAAAAGAGGGAAGAAAATCGATGAAGGATGCTCGTCTTAGGTTTGGTTTGTGATTCCCATTTCGGAATCGACGGAAGGATGTGAGCAGGAGGACTCCTTCGGCTGTTGTTGCTATTCTCGCCCTCGGGCTATCGGAATCCTGCTCGCATGATCGTGGCTTACCTCCTTTGACGTTTCCGATTTTTTGCTCCCTTGGTGGTTTTCTTTTGCCTCTTAGATCGCAGGTGCGGCGGTGGAATTGGGAGATTTGGCGTCGGATTTGACATGTCTTCGTTTCCGTTGTTAAAGATCCGGCCTTTTTCGGGCGCCTGGTGTGGATTTTGATTTCGCTGCATGTAACTTGAGGTGCCCGAGGGTTTCTCTTGTTTTGGGGGTCTAAATCAGTGAGTTTATATCCGCACGCCGTAGTCTTCTGTAAATACCAAGTGAGCTTTATTTATTTCGGCATTGTGAAAAAAAAGAGGGATTCTGTCAGAAATATTGTTCTTTAAGTTCGGCAAGGAAATCAAGCTAGTCACATAAATGGACAAGCAGGCCAATGAGAAGATAGTTAATTCTGGATGCAATAATTTTCAGAAATTAGCTTCTAAACGAGATGCAGAATGTTCTTCTGTTGATGATCTTGTTAATGGAGATTTCTTGATGAATCCAGGGGAGTATATCAGCAACCATGGATCTATTCTCAGCTTGCAGCCGTGGATTTTCAGAAAGGGAAGCTACCTAAAGGACAAGGAAATGATGAAGTCTAATGGCGATCATTTTGAGATAACAGGGTGTGAAATGGATGTTTTCAGTAATAACTCACTTGCATTGAGCTCGCCAAGGAATGTCAATCTGAGTTATAAAGATGGTAGAGGTCAAAGCTCTCTAAGAAATAAGTCTTCTCGCTGCAAGTCAAATAAACCTCTTTCTTCCTTGGAAGACTGCCTCATTCCTCACCTATACGATGAAAATTTTGAGTTTAAAGAGTTTTCTTTCAGTTCTTCTTCCACTTTCTCAAGTATGAGGCCACTTGTTGTTACTGATGGAAACAAGATAATCAGCAAATCTAGTTATGGGCCTGTAGATGTAAATTTTGATAGTGGTATAGACAACACAAATATGGAGAATATATCTGGGGTTTCTCCTCTTCCTGGATCGAGGACACCAAAAAGAAAGAGCAGAGACATGCTGCCTGATAAATTAGGTCCTTCCAACACTAGGAGACCACGGAGGCTTATTCATCGCAAAGGTACTATTGCCACCATGCTCCTAATATCACTGTTTTAGATTGAAGCAGATGGTGATTTGTTTACATATGCTGCTCCTCTCCCTTTTCACACATGTTGGCTGGTTTAGGCTGAATTGAACTATAATTCTTTTGGAGTTAAGTAAGATGGCAAGTAGCTTTGAGTATTTAGACAGGAAAAGTTAGCACTGTGACAACAGAGAAGAGAAGAAAGGGCTACACAATTATTTTAGGGTGTCAAATAAAAGTCACTCTTGGAAGATGCAATATTTAATGTTATTAATGCATAAAAGGGTATCTTTATAAGACTGATTGGTTACATTGAAAGGAAAAGTTTTACTAATTGAATATGTCATAACTTGCCGGATAAGATAATTGACCTATTAACTTTGTTAGGCTTAACTATCCTAAAATACTTAGGCCTTGCCTTCTCTTAATAAAGGTCTGGGCACGAGGGAGAAGGGAGTGGAAACAGAGCCCCTTCTGTTGATTACTTGGATATAGTTGGACGTTGAGTGACAGAGGAAGGATGCCAGCTTCCACTCCTTTCCTTCATATGACTTTCCACCCAAAAGTGGACGGACAACTAATGAACGGTTGAGAAAGTTTAAAAGGGCAAACTTACCTCATGCAGTACATACTAGATAAGCTAAAAAATAAGGATTGTATTTCATTTATTCTATTCTTGCCAAACTCTCTTTCTTTTTTGCAAATCCAAGGTAAATTGGTGCGAGTCTTCCTTTCCTCTCCCTTCCCTCATTCAAGCTTATAAACCTACCTGATTAGTTTGCAAGCCTCCATGTGAGACAAAATGTGATGTTCAATATTGGTTCCACCGTCTACAAGGCTCCAGTTAAAGCTTCACATCTCTAACAAGGGTCAAAGTCCCAACCTACTGCCTAGAATCATTTCTAATCGACGACATCATATGATGCTCAATAATGGTTTCATCACAAAGGCAACTCCTTTTTCAGCACTTCATGTGTAGAAATAAGATTTGCTCTGATATCAGTTATGGCACATTATGCTTACATGTGAGAACTGTCTCATTAACTTTGTTAGTCTCAATTAGAAGCCCAAAAATTCTTCAAGCCAATCTTAATAGTAGTTTGCTTTCAGTGTGTGCTTATAAACCTTTTTGATTAGTCCACAACTCCATGTGAGACTAAACTAGTGTGTCATAGAATACCTTAAAGATTAAAGGATCCTTGATTAGAATATTTTGATTGTCACATTTTGGCTTTCTCTTTGTACCAAGAGCCTATTCTTTAATTTTAGACATTCTGGAAAGTATGATAGACACAAGAGAATGTTTCCATGGAGATACATGATTCACTTAATGTCCTTATGTTGTCAAAATTACTGCAAGGTGATGGACTCAATTCAAAATTAATCTTCTCTTCTTCACCAATCCAAAAGGACTGAAGTTGAGTTCTCTTCTCTGTTTGCTTTGGTTAGATTTAATGTGATCTTCATCTACTGTACTAAAAAATCATTACTAAGCTAAATTTTGTTAACAAAATGTGGATCTCAACAATATAATAAGCTTGGTTATGAGGGTATGTGTATGTTCAACGACAATTATTAGATTTTATATTTATAAAAAATATTTTAATTAGGATACAAAATGTGACAGGTAGGAGAGAAACATGTATTGACCACTCTGTTTGTTTTCTTCTGTCTTGTCTAATTGGACAAATGTTCAATTTCGGTGGGCTTCTTATCTTGATAATGTCTTGATTCACATACCATCACACATGAGAATAGAAATTACATTTAAACATTGGAGTTTCTTGAGATGAGATATTTTTCAGTTAGGATTGTTTAAGATGTCATGACTGCGTAGATATGCAATATGAAATAACAATTATGACTTAATGTGATCTGGATCCCAGCGCATTTCCATCCATCTTGGTCCTCATGCAATTATATGAATCTTAGCTGCAGTTTTTCTGACCTGAACCATACCAAATTGTAAGCGCATGCCAAAATTAGTTATTCATTGACATTGCTGCTTCACTAATTTTGACTTCCTGTCCAAAGTTCTTATGTGCTTATGGTCCTAACGTGCTTATAGTTAGTTTACACTTTTCGGTTAACTCGGAATTCTTTATTTCGAGTTTCATATGCACTGCATAAGGTGCAATTCCTTTGTCATTTCTACATTTTTTAGTCCTATTTTGATTTCCATATTTTGATGTTTTGCTTAAAAATTTTGATCTCATTTTCCCTATTCTTTGTCCATGTTGTTGAAGTTCAAGGTAAATCACATATTTCAATTTGTATATTTATGTTCTTGGCTTATCCAAACTCAACACACAAATTGATGAGCTAACATTATTGTAACAGTGAACATAAGACCTCTTGCCGTAATGTTAAAGTTGACTAACTAACCATTTCAACCAAAAACTTGATGTATATTCTTATAGATGCAACTAGTCTTCAGGCCACTTATTATGTTGTATAACGCATGATCATTGATGATCAGGACAGTATTGGTCTATATATGAACATGGCAACTTTAACTTTTTTATCCAACTGTCATGTACAGATCTGTGTATATGATGATTGATTATCAGGGCAGTATTGGTCTACATATGAACATGGCAACTTTAATATATATGACTAGTTTTCAGACCACTTATTCTGTTGTTTAAAACATGTCCATTGATTATCAGGACAGTATTGGTCTACATACGAGCATGACAACTTTAATTTTTTTATCCAACTGTTATGCACATGTAGTCTTTCAAATCTATGATCTGTTGATTATCAGGACAGTATTGGTCTACATACGGCAACTTTAACTTTTTATCCAACTCTCATGTGCATGTAGCTTTTCAAATCTATGATCTGTACATATAATGGTTGAATGCCCTGCATCTGGCTCATACATCTTATGAAGATCCATCAAGAGTTCAAGACCAAAAAACATTTGTTGTTAAGGTCCTAATCCAGTCCATTGTTTTCTTTCCTTGCTGTTTCTGTTACTTCACACTCAAGGTACTCATACTGATTCGTCAGCGTGTTATCAATGGCATGACATTTGAATGGCCTAGGTGTCATCCATTTGGATGCTACATTCAATATGGAGGAACTAAATTCCGTGTCGTGGATGCATCATTGCCATGTCATCTTCATTGGGCGCACCATGTGCCGTATGTTGTGTGTGCATTGTATCAACAGAACATAGGCTGCCATGTGGATGTGGCATGTCAATGAAATGATTTGTATTATTTTTCTCTACATGTCAGTCATACTGAATCGAGTCATAAGTTGCTTAGTTTTATTATGTCAAATTCTTGTTAATTTCTGAATCAAGTTTCTGAAAATATTCTGTTAATTAATAAGCCGGTCAACTTTTGTTTCAGACTCAGTTGATATGTTACACGTCTTCTCTGTTGGAGTTAGCTTTGGAATCATATCTACTATACTATCAAACAAAAAAGAAATAGATAATTTAAAAGACATGCTGAAGAGTTCAGAAAACTTGGTTCAGGATTTGCAAGAGGAATTGGAGATGAAGGATACTGTAATTGTAAAAGAATTGGCTGATGAAACTTGTGGGCACCAGAAACCAAGTGATATCAATGCTGAGTTAGAATTAGCTGTGAAGGGTGAGAATAACCAGATATGCTTGCCTGTGGAAGCATCAAGGAGTGAAATAGAAGCAGAGCTTGAGATCGAGCTGGAGAAATTAGAAATAAGCATGAATTCTGGAAAAATGTCAGAGCTTGATGAGGTAAGTCAAATATGTTTTCTTGTGAATTTTTTGAACTAAAAGCGAATATTTATATATAACTTACACTTTTCCATAGTGGTTCAAACTTTTCTAATATGTTGTGTTGCAGTTAACCAAATTTGACAAACTGAAATTGTTTTCCTATATTAATTTTTCTACAAACCAAACCAAACCAAATAGCATGTAAACCAAATCAAAATGAAACTGAAATTATGGGTTCAGGATTAAATTTGTTTTGTAGTTATAGTATTAAATTATAAGTTTTATAGATCAGAATTTATCTTATAAAATCTAACATGTCGAATTATGGTTTTATATTGTAAAATTTCTTATTGCAGCTTGATCCAGACCTACTAGCAGATGTTGCAGATGGAGAACTAAAAGCAGAGAAACTCCCTGGTATGGTCTCTGAGGATCATTCTACTAGTGCAAACGACAGCAGAAGCTCCTCGGCAAACCTGATACACGATGCGAACTATTCAGTTTCACCGTGCGAGCTGAGCTTACGTCTGCATGAAGTAATTCAACTCAGGCTACAAGAACGGATCAAAGAACTAGAGATTGCACTTCATCAAACACAGAAACAACTCCGGTTGCTAGAATCAGATCACCTTCTCACTCACAGAGCCTTCTCCAGCAGCGACATGGGATCCTCCTCGAATTTGGATAGCCCAACCGGCTTGGATGCATATGATGAACTTTATGAAGAGTTTGTGCAGGCAACGAACAAGGAGGAGAACCAGCCTACGACAACTTACTCGAGACACCAACGCTCACATTACTTGCATTCATCTGATGAGAATTTGATATGGGAAATGGATGAGCCAAAATCTTGCGGGAGGGAATCAATGGGGGATCAGAAGTTGAAGAACAAGGGATCATTCTACCGTGATGAGATTGAAGATGAGTATGATAACGACGACGACAACCAAGACGATGATGAAATGAAGATTTTAATTAAACAGATTTTAGAGAAAACTAGGCAGGGATCACCTGCTGTGCAACATGTTCAAAGAATGCTGTTTTCCATGGATGATTAACCTAAAGGTGCAAGTTTTCAAGTTTATTTTCTAGTGATGTAGTGCATTCTTATAACTAGTAGTAGTTCATTTTTCTTTGCACAAGAGCAGAATTAACTCTTTGGAAGAATTTTTGAATCTATTTTAACAACTCAAATTAAAATACAAATTAGTGATAAATCTATTCACCGAATTTACATTTATGATGATGGTTACTTAACTTCAGAGACATAGTTGAGTTGGTTACGACATAGTAGAATTGTTGAAGTGGACAAGGATTGAATTTTGATAAAGTTGAGGCAATCTCTTCCTTTGTCATGGTTAACTATAACTTTTTGATTTACCTTTTCATAGATGATCGTGAGACCGACCGTGTAAAATTGCTGGATGGTAGATTTTACCTTTTTATTGAAATGATGTTGGTACTAATCCAACAATTTAATTATATATTTAAGAAGGGGGGAAAATATGGCTAATTTGATTAAGATTTATAAGGTTGTGTTAGAATTTAAAATTAGTTATAATTTTCTTTTAAAGTTATTTAAGAAGTTGGTATTTTTTTTTTGTCTTTATTTTATATTCAGCTCTTTGGATCCCTTGTTGACCCAAAAGAGGCCGCTGCGCCTCCTTTCGGCTCCAGCGATGGCAGATGGAAACCCTAATTCCAACCCCGGCGTCCTCGAAAGCTTGGGCGAGGAGATCGTCCGCATCGTCGCTCCTGTTTCCGCCTGCATGCTCCTTGTTGTCCTCCTTGTCACCGCTCTCCACGCCGGCGGCGACGGGGGAAGCGACGTTACCTCCATCGCTACCATCGCCTACACCGAGGAAGCCTCCGATTCCTTTTGGGACAAGCTGGAAGGCGCCCTCCTCAACTCCTTCGTCTTCGTCGCCGTCATCACGGTCCTCACCTTCCTCCTCGTCCTCCTCTTCTACTTCCGCTGCATGCGGTTCCTGAAGTCGTACATGGCCTTCTCCTCTTTCGTCGTCCTCGGCTTGCTTGGCGGGCAGATCTTTCTGTTTCTCACCGCGCGGTTCTACGTACCCGTTGACGTAGTCACCTTCTCGCTCCTCTTGCTCAATTTCTCCGTCGTTGGAGTTTTGGCGGTGTTCTTGTCGAAAGTTCCGATCTTGGTTAACCAGGGCTACTTGGTGACGATAGGGGTGCTCGTGGCCTACTGGTTCACGCTCCTACCGGAGTGGACCACCTGGGCGCTTCTGGTCGCGATGTCCTTGTACGATCTGGCTGCTGTTCTGTTACCTGGCGGGCCCTTGAGGCTGCTGGTGGAGCTTGCAATCTCCAGAGATGAAGAATTACCCGCATTAGTTTACGAGGCAAGGCCAGTGGAGCAGAATCATCCAGGGGTTGGAAGGAGGCTGTGGAGAGAAAGGAGGGATACTGCTACTAATTCTAGTTCAAACTCGAATGGCCCGGAAGCTGGAAATCCGAATCCACGATCACAGGAAGCAAGTCTGGTTGTTGCTGAAGAAGATGCATCTGTTTCAGCAGTGACGACCCCATTGCTACCGCCGCGATTGGAAAGGCACAGAGAAGAGGATGCAGAAGGAATTGGATTGGGTTCATCAGGAGCAATCAAGCTGGGGCTGGGGGATTTCATATTTTACAGCGTTTTAGTTGGTAGAGCAGCACTGTATGATTTCATGACAGTATATGCTTGCTATCTCGCCATCATGGCTGGGCTCGGTATCACTTTGCTACTTTTGGCAGTTTACCGCAAGGCATTGCCGGCTCTTCCGGTATCGGTTGCGCTTGGTATACTCTTCTATCTCTTGACAAGGTATTCATTGGAAGTGTTTATGGTCCAATGTTCAACGAATCTATTGATGTTCTAGCGTTTGGAATTTTTGTTGAAAAAGGAAACAACTGAAAACTTTCTTGCAAATATTCATGCATTGTGCCAAGTCTATGTAATGATAAATTTCTGCACGATGATACTTTTGGATGATCCCACAAAGTTTGCATTTGGTATTGAGCTTCAATGAGCTATAATCCAGTTTCAAGTGATTCTCATAACTGAATTTGGAGCTTCACTCAAATCTTTCTTGAAGTGCTTTTCTTTGTTGAGGCATTACCACAATCAAAAGCAAGAACAAGCATGATTGTACAAGGCTTCTGTGCTTGTTTGATGTCCCTGTGCCCCATTCTATTGGATGTTTCTAAAGTACAAATGCCATCTGAAACTCAAAAACAGTACTCAATTCTATTCATGGTGAGGGATGTCAAGAATTGCTGAAGTTACTGAAAGCATTCATAAAATAACATTAAGTCAGTTTTACACTGGAAAAATAAATGCAAATTTTGATAGTTTCTCCTTCATATGAAAGAAACTTATCTTCATGGAAAACAAATATCTCTATCTTCATGAAAACTATAGAACATGTTGGAAAAGGAATATTACATGGAGAATGACTATAAACCAACATACATTTACAAAAGTGTAAAAGGAATAAGAATGACTTGGATTTCTAAGGATTGGAAAGACTAGAAGGGTGACTTCTATCACCAGGCATAGCTCATCACTTGCGTCGACTCTGCAATAACTTGGGGGAACCTTCAAAAAGATCGAGCAAAAGTTCTTCCAAGTCATTTGACGTGTACTTGAGGTACCTTTCCCGGTGTCTAGCATTGTCCAGATGGGTGGCGTACCTACCTTCGAACCTACGATATGCTTGTATCAATTGGGCAGAAAGAGCAATCTTCAGATCGTCGCGGAGTTTTTTATTAGGAATTATCCATGAAGTCTGTGCCTTGTAAACCTCTTCAAATGCAAGGTTGAAGCCTCTGAATCTGTCTTTAAGAACAGACAAGGTAGGGGAGCTTGAATTATGCTTGCAAATCCCCTCTTCCCTCAGAAAAGAGATGACAGAAGACCATGCATTCCTCTCATAATTCCATGCATGCGTTCGAAACTTCACAATGTGGGCGCGAATCCATTCGTCGCCCAAGAAGCTTCTTAGCTCAGAGCCCTTAACTTTGTCAACCATATAACAGACATTATTCATGATGAAGATATTTTTCAGCGAGTCATCTTGGTAAAGTTCGGATCTGCGATCGATGTTTTCTTCCAGAATTGCGGTCACTATCTTCAGATGCCAAGCCAGAGGGGAAGAAGTCTGTTTACTGTCTTCTGGCAATGAATGACCATTCTCATGAGGGTCTTCAAGAATCAAATCGAGGGTCTCACTGTATGCAGAAAGGGCCTTTATGTAGTTCATTACATATTTTGTAAGGTGATGGATGCCACCTCTAGCAAATGCAGTGGATGAAAAGTTTGATCGAATTTTATGTTTGAACTCCTCTAGGGTCCTTCTCACAGACTCTTCTAATCTTGCTGAAACTTCACTGCATTCTGTCAAAACATTAGAACCTTTGTCTTCTGGGAAGAACTGCTCCATGCCCACAAGAAGATCTTTTAGAGCCTCGTATGTATTGAGTGTCTGGAATAACATCTCTGGGTTTGGAGGTGAAATGGCTATGGCCATGACAATGCTGAGAAGTTGAAGGACAGAACTCTTTGTGATATCAAGGAAGCAAGACTCTCTGGCTGAGCTTGGAAGTTGCTCAAAGACAAGATCACAGAGTTGTCTTTCTCTGGCAACACAGACCCAAATGAAAGTACGCAATGCTTGGATCGACTTCTTTATCATGCTACTCAAGACTTGCCACTCCATTTTGAGCACGTCTTCAATGTTGAACCTCTCCATTTGAAGAACCGACAGGCATTCCTCGAGAGCACACTTCCTGCTTAACACATAAGTCTGACAACATTCTTTATCGTAGTTGGATCGAAACATCAGATTGGCAATGGATGCAATATTAGAAATCAGTCCGTGTTCGATTGGAGCAATCCTAACATTGTCAGGCTCTCCAACAGCATCACGGCGGGGTGCACCATCAACTGATTCCTCACCAAACGAGCTGCTCGAGAAGTCCATGCTGTCATCTTCTGCAGAATGAAATGAGATGTTACCAGGCTCTAATGGCTGGTAACATTGATTCAAAAGCTCCACAAACTCATCCTCAAGTCTGACCATTCCCATCTGAAGAATGTTTTGGGCAAAAGTCAGGAGTTCATTATGCTCTTCATTTTCACTGCTCGATTGTAGTAGTCCAAGAACTTCGTTAAGCTCCCGGATTACATCCACATCTTGAACCAAGCCTGGTATCAGTGACTTCTCAGACTCCCAATTGAGGATCTTGTCGTGTAATCCTTTCAACTGCTCTTCAATGTCGCATAGTGATACTTCTTCTGCAGTTGTCAAGATGGAGAACCGAACACCAAGATCTGCTGCAATCATCTCTACCACACCACCAAATAGATTCTCTCTCTCTTCCTGCACAACATGCCTGCCTTCCACCTGAGAAGCTCCTAAATGCACACAACCGGCCATAAGATGATGCTTACTTGATCTGGAAGAGATGCTTCTGTGTAATTTATAAACAGTTGGGAGTCAACAACGAACCCTAACAGCTACAGATAGTTGTGCATGAAGAACAGACACGAACAGCCTAACAAAACACCACCAAGTATTCGTCTTCCTGGTTTTCTGTTTTCCTTTAGAAATATTCAACCTAGTTTTCTGAAGAACCATACGAAACCACAAAATTAAAGGAAGAAAGTGCAGGATTATGAAAAAGAACAACAAGAGCCAACAGGGGAAGATACTTACCGGATGATTTCCAACTCAAAACATCCTCTTCAGCGATCCAACGAAGACGAGAAGCAGAGAGCA
The DNA here is from genome assembly GCA_037834155.1 of Curcuma caesia. Lineage (NCBI taxonomy): Eukaryota > Viridiplantae > Streptophyta > Magnoliopsida > Zingiberales > Zingiberaceae > Curcuma > Curcuma caesia. The sequence goes on from JBBMKF010377797.1 coordinate 12,147, forward strand.
CCCAGAATTCGAGTCAACGTCCACAAGAAGAGGAGGGATTTGTTTACAGAAACCCTAGTCGAGGGCTCAAATTCCACCCCTTTCCTCGATCTGATTGAGGAAGGAAACCTGATGAGAACTATGCTTGGAGGAAGGTAGTGGAATTCCGGGGTGCCTCTCTCCCTTCCTCGGCTGCTTTTTCTCTTCTTCTTCTTCGTCGTCTTCCCACGGCGGCCGACTGTAGCATTGACGTCAAAATGCCGGCGAGAAGAAAATCCGTGTTGCTTCCCCCACTCACTCGTCCGGGTACCTTGATTTTAATTACACGATACTGTGGGGACTGTTAGAACAACCAATAAGAAGACAGATAAGTCCAGATGTCACCATGTTTCGGGTGGTGGCTGAGGAAGTGGTAGAGCAAGACTTTGACAGAGAACGGAGCTCGAAGCACGGGCGCTGTTGTAAATGGGAGATCTGACCGTTGGATGGTGGAGCAAACACGATTTAAAACCGTTCGTTTTTTCCTACGCGATACGAGCCGTCGGATTCTTCACGGACGTTACGGTAGAGCGGGTGTGGACCGGCTGACTTTGACCAGTAGCTTTAGTTGTCAAGTAACGAAAGGAGCCCACGACGAGTCGTACCCACTGTGCTACCGAACTTAGTATTGAAATTAATGGGCGCCGCAGATGATTAATCACCTGATATGGAACAGGGTACAGACTACTTACTTATCCATAATTTTTTAATAAAAAATAATAGGGAAAGTTTTTTTTACCGGTCTACACAGATATCTTCAAATATAGTGTATAATGTTCTATATTATTATTCGTGAGAGGTAAGTCGAGGTAATGTCTTCCTTCGTGATGATCAATTGTAGTTTTTTGATTTACTTTTTCACAAATGATCACAGGATCGATCGTATCGAGCCGCTTAGGTTATAATAATTATAATGTTATAATTTTAATTATGATAACAATCATAAAATTCTAACCACCATAATATTATAATGATTATAATTTTATAACTATTATAAATCAGATTTATTTTATTAATATAATTGATAACTAATTCATTTTAACATTTTAGTAAAAAAATGAAATTTGTCATCTAGCGGCTCCACACAATTGATCCTACAATTATCTACAAAGAGATAAATCGAAAAATTATAGTTGATCACTATACTTATTGATTGAAAAAAATCTTATAACTCTCGGGGTATAGCGGAATTGGTTACAATGAAACAGAGTTGCAAAAGAGGACAAGAGTTTGAATCTTAACGTATCTTTTCCGTCATGGTCAATCATAATTTTTAAATTTACCTCCTCACATATCATCATATTGTCAATTGCTTAACTTAATAATATATTAATAATATATTCAGTTATGATGCGAAAATCAAGACATTACCTTGACAATTAAAAAAAACGCTAGGCATGTGTCGATTGTACCTTCACATGTGTCAATTTCTTGACTTAATTGGGCATCTAAACAACTAGATGAGTTAATCGATTTAAAATCGATTTAGTCTGATTAGACACTAACGTAAGTTAAACAATTTTTATCAAACACAAGAACAATTATATAGTTTCATATATCTTCCAAGTTTCTTTTAAGTTTAAATTCGATTTAAAGATATTTCTAAATTGTATTTGTAGACATCTAATACTTTAGACCATAAAGGAGCTTAAACTGAATAATGAGTGGCCGCCATCAATGTCGGTGCCTGAAATATCATGCTAATTAATTGGGAATAATCCTATAATCAATTAAAAATGGGTGCAAATTGAAATTGAATTCTCAAACTTAAAGAGAAACTATTTTAAATTCTTATACATTAAATATAATTTTAATATATTGAAGAAATAAATGTGTAACGATTAATTAAATAACATCCTATTTTAAGCTAAAAAACAACAAAATTAATTACTTCTAAATCCCTTATATATATATATATATATATATATAAAAGAAGATGATAAATTATACATTAAGAGGAAAAAATAAAAAGAAAATAAAGAAATAATAGAATAAAAGAAAATTCACAAACGAGTAGCATATCTTGCATTTGTTTCGAGGACCTGCACAGATCTCTCTCTCTCTCTCTATCTCTCCCTCTTCGTTGAATCTAGCGGAAGATCGCATCCCAAAGCATTTCCCACGTTCGAATCGTTTGTGCCAGATCGAAGCCAACAAGAACACGAATTCTCAACGTTTTCCTCGCGATTTCGATCGCAATCTCGATGCTGGCACATGAGCGCCACCAG
>JBBMKF010377907.1:0-14387 GCA_037834155.1 Curcuma caesia
TCTCTTTCCCAATCTTAACGAGCTAGCGAGAGAAGCACAGAGAGAGGGAGTTGGAAAAGAAGAGGTTGCATTATATGGATAAAAATATTCTTAATTCATGTTCTTACGTACCAATTAGAGGAGAAAGCATCACCAAGGAAGGAAAAAAGTAACAAGCTAGTGAAGACTAGGATAGAGAGATCTTGAAGAAGAATAGATTAGATGTTATAAAATAACATACATAATTAAAAATAATTTAAAATACTAAAAAAAATCCCCTTTATAGTTTTATCCTTTGGAACCATAATAATATTTTTGCGAAATTCAAAACTTTGATAAGAGAATGAGATCGTACAAATTAATCTTAATCACATGGGTCCTATTCTTTTCCATTCTCTTAAAAAAATAAAAATAAAAATATATTTAATATATTAAAAATAATGAGCCTCAATAAAAATAGAGGTCCTAGGCTTTAAGACCTATGTCTAAAGCCGACCCTGAGCTAACATTTTGTTTAATTCAAATAAATATCATCAAAATTATTCAGGTAGATCCTCTGTTCAACTTTAGGATTTTTCATAAATTTCAAAAAATGCTTCAAGTATAAATTTGGATCATCAGTAGGTACACCTTCAAATTGATGCTATTGTATCATGGAAAATAATCTGGTTTTAGTTCAAAGTTATTAGTACCTACCGAAGGGATCATCAGAGGCTTGTTCTCTTCGTCGATGACCATGATAGATGTGTATTGTTTTTGCTCATATTTAAGTTGCTTTTGTAGATTTCTTCTTTTATGGAAGGTTCTTTCAATTTTAGGATTTAAATCTAGAATAATTTTTAATTTGTCAAACCTTCACATAAAAGTAAATTGGTCATCCTAAAAATGAAAAATCAAAAAGTAATAGTAAAATAAGAAATTGAAAAATTAAAATAAAATAGAAATCTAAATGAACTAAATTGCAAATAAAATTAATATTAACTAAATACATTTCCGACAACGATGTCAAAAAGTTTATGTGTGACTACCACAATTGTACAATCGTCATCAAGTAGTAAAAATTATCGTCCTCGAGACTGTAGAGTTTAATTATTAGTTTACGTGCAACCGAAATTATCTAGACAAATCGAAAAGAGAAAATTATTATGAAAATAAGTGAACTAGAGAAAATAGAATGAAGAGTTGTGAGAAAAATAGTTTAAGAGACAATTCTAGGACTTCGGTTTAACCATGATGTATCACTAACAATACAAATGTGAATTCCTCTCTTATCTCAATGTTGGATCACTCTTGAAGGTGGCCTATCCTAAGGTAACTCATATTCTCTTTCGAGACATACCCATGTATCCATCCTAATGTGGCTTCGCTCTTGTGGTAATCAAACTAAGATAAATCTTTTATGCTCAGTGTAGCCAATGATATCCTCAAGAGAATTTTAAGTTACTCTCGTAGACAAACCCTCGAGCTTGATTTTATAGATCTGAGATAGAGTTTACTTTTCAGTCTGTCCCCCTAATATATCTTTTAGCATTCATAATAGTTGCAGAGAAACATAACAATGAAATGCTACTATATTTTGTTATCAAGTGTATCAATCTGGTATTTAGTGTATTTATTGTCATTTTATGTTGCAAGACAATGATATATGATACTTTCGGGGTGAAAGAGCTCTCCGATGCATACCTTAGTTTTGAGATGATTGCCCCATTCATTCATCATAAATTACACTCTGATATCATTCTAGTTGTGCATATTTTTGTCCCCGGGGCAATGGTGCAACGGTAGGACATCCGAGTTGTAACTCAGGGACCCGCGGTTCGATCCCCAGCTACGGCGTATTTGCAGAAATTTTCCTCCAAATGAGGAACGCAATCAAAGGATGCTAGGCATCTGGATTGACCGTCGTATGCGCTTCTCGATTTACCCTGGTGGTCGGTGGGAAATTTCCGTGGGACCGGGCCGACCACCCTCAGAGATGTGACTACTGGGATTATCATTTTTTTTTTGAAATTTCAAACATGCTAAACAAATCTTTTCAAGTATATGCATATATTACACCAGTTCAATCAAATATTCAAGCTTTAAAAGATTTTTACTTTTTCCTTTGAGATGATAAAAATAATAAAATCGTTTAACTTTCTTACTTAGTATACAAAGTCTTTACATTCTTTTCTTGGTCATTTCTTCTAATGTGATAATATAGACTACATGTGAAACATTAGACATCCTCTAGACTCCACGAGTAACTATTCTATTTCCTTTTTTTCCTTTTTTTTTAAATATTTTTTTCATCTTAAATTCCTTTTCTTCTTAGACACCTCAAAGTAAACAAAGCATAATTCTAGAACATAATTACGCTTTATTTGAGAGGAGATGAGAAAAGGAGAGGAGAGAGTAACTGAAAAGAAAAATTTTAACCATTGTTTGGAATGGAGTGAATTACATAGGGGAAGGGGAGAGAAAGGTCAGTTTTACTCTTTTATATTTATGAATCATTAGAATTTCTTACACTTCAATTTGGGAGGTAAGAAAGGGGAGAGGAAATTAAAAATATTTTATTATAATTTTATCCCTATTTTAAAATATTAATTCTCAAATTAACTCATCTATGTAGATATCTTATTTTTGCGCCGTCGCTCTTCAAACAACGCGTGTCGTTATCGCCCAATATCCAACCGCTCGCACTCCACGATGTCAGCATGGACGTCAGTCTTCACCGTAAATCTTTTCGAGGACAAAATTCAAGAGGACAAAAACAGATAACTCTAATCTTATTCTTCTCCTTCTTTAAAGATAAGAACTTATCCAAAGAATATGTATTATCTATTTTAGGGTCTTCTATATCTTAACTTTTACCTATAATATTGATAAAATTTTATAATTTTCTATCCGTCTTCTATATACATTATTCTTTTTAAGAAATAAAGATATTTTTATAATTTTATATATTTAATCTTCATTTTTCTTCTGTTTCATTTCTCTTTTGTTCTCTCTGGTAACATAGATTACGTTAATGAAAACCTCCCTAATATAAATATTTTAATTTCTTTTTTTTTCCCTTTCTCTTCCCCTTCTAATAATGAATCTTCTCTAAAACTCATTAAACGGAGTGGTAAAAGGAAGAAGATTAAGAAAAACAATTAAGGAACAAAAATTAAAACAAATCAAATAATTTCTAAACAACAAGCTTAACTAAGTCAAGTAAAACCAACAATTAAACAAATCTGGATCCAATACTCGGAAGCAACACCGGATTGGAAACCAAATTTAAACTAGAAAAAGGAGGTCAAACTAATATGTGCAGTTGGTCAGAGTTGCTTATTATGGTCGATATCCATTCATGCAATCCGGCGGGAGGAGATGGCGACGGCGTCTGTCGCCGGCCGGGGGCGGGGCTGAGGAAGAGGTGGTGGTTCCTGCAGGGCAGCGTTGTAGCTAGCAGTCGTCGTACAGGCCGAGGAAGAACGGGTCCTTGAGGAGTTCGGAGGCGGAAGGGCGAGCGCGCGGTTTGGCAAGGCAACGCTCGATGAAAGCCCGGACTTCGGGGTCCTTGACCTTGTCCATGGCCGCCGGCCGCACCCCCGCTGTCACCTTCCGGTAGATCTTGGCGACGCTGTCGCACTCTCTGTAGGGGATCTCGCGCGTCACCAGCTCCAGCACGCACATCCCGAACGAGTAGATGTCTACTAGCTCCGTGTAGTCCTCGTCGTACAGCTCCGGCGCCATGAACTCCGGCGTGCCGAGAATGGAGTGTGCTGCGTGACTCTTCCCGACGATCGCTGCTAGCCCAAGGTCCCCTATCTTCACCTGTAAAGCATGAGAAAATATGGGATTGAATTGGGATATGAGATTCGATCGATAGCATAATTTGATGGCGGATTGAACCTGGCCGACGTTGCCATTGATGAAGACGTTGGAGCAGTTGAGATCGCGGTGGATGATGCAGGGCTCATGGTTGTGCAGATACTCGAGGCCCATTAGTATCTGCCGCGACCACTTCTTGAGAGCCTTGATCGAAACCTGGCGATGCCTCTTCCGGTACTCGCGGAGGTCGCCGGAGGTGCAGACCTCAGTGATGAAATTGAGCGTGTTGCCCTCGTCGTCCGTCCACACGCTGTACAGTGTGATGATGTTGTCCTGCCGCAGCGATCGCAGAAGCCGCACCTCGGCAAACAGCCGGTCCATCATGGGCTGGTCCTCCCTGAAGATCCTGAGCTTCACCTGGTTCCACGCCACTTCGATGCCCTCCTCCTGGTCGAATCCACGGTACACCCGCTTCACAGCACCAGCGCCCAGCAAATCGTCGTATCTCCCGTACCGCCCGGTGGGATCAATCTCCACGAACGGCTCGGCATCTTTGTCCGCCGGATCGGGCCTAACGCACGGCATCCTCGAACAAAAAGAACCTAAAATTTTGCAATCGACGGAAAACACACCGATAAAAAATCTCCCGAAACCCTAAATCAACAAAAACCTGAATCCCTAGCACAAAATCCATACCTGGACCCAAAAAAAGGGGGAAATATCTCGAACAAAGGGATGGCGATCAGATGAAGACCAAGAGGAAACAGATCACAAGGAAATAGGAGGTTCTCGATTCCTTGAGGTGCAAATCCGTCAGAGCCATGGAAATCGTGGCCAGAAGCCTGCAAAAATCAACACAAAAACAATCAGAAAGAACAAATCACAGTTTATGAACGGAACCGAAGAAAAAAACAAACAACAGAAGATCGGAATCCGAACCGAGGGGGTTCAAATCGATCCCGCGGCGGCTGCTGCGGCGGCGGAGGGCTGGAAGCGAGGGCGGCGAGACGGAGGTGGAAGTACACTCGCCGAAGAGGAGGCGGAAGAGTCACCGGCCACATGGAGGGGAAGCAAAGGCGGCCTAGTGGAGGCGCTATTTATACGGCGGGCGCAGGTTTTCACTTCGGATCTCGCCTCGAGGGCTATTTTCGTACTTTCTTATCTTTCTGACCGTTTTATGCAATTTTTCTTCTGCGAAATTTTCATTTTCCTTCCAAAATTTCAGAATTTTTTAATTTAACGATGATTCAACACTATTAAAAAAATATACATATTGGACTATTTTACTAATTATGTGAGCGTATTAAAAAGAATATTTATTTATTGAGGTGGATTAATTGCTTAACTAAATAAAATGTGAATCGAATTTAATCATTTATAAAACATAAATTATCAAATAAAACTAATGATAAGTGGAAACTTTACGTGGGACCAGACGAAACTGATGTATAAATTGTTCAAGGAATTTGAATATCTAAATTATTAAATATATATATATATATTAGTTTTTGGACAAAGTAAAAAAAATTATGAATTTCTCTTAAGGTTTAAATGTTGAGATACAATTAAAGTCTTACATTATAAATAAATAGAAAAAAATTTAGGGTTATAAGATAAAAAATATTTCATTGGTATGAAATTTTTGGATAAAATCAAAAAATAAAATCATGAAAGTGTGAATCCAAAATGGACAATATCATATGTTATGAAGATATATATAGATTTCATCAATCTAATAATGATATCAGAGTAGATTTATGTGGTGTCATGTGAAGATCCTCATAAATGAATGATTGAAGACTTCTAATAAGAGATCCTTTGGGACGTTAAAGAATTCTAACGGATCCAACATTAAATACTCCTAAATCTTTAAAGATACAAATTCCTCCCATTGACATTAAAGATGAGATATTTTAATTTGTTTGTGTGATTGTCACATTACTTAGAAAGGAAAAAAATAAAAGGAAAATTATACATATTTTGGCCATATAATATGTATCCAATTGCTACGAGATCTTTTCTCTTTGCTAGCGACTCACATGAAACATCACATATATGATACATTAAGATTGCACTTGATCAAGGGAAAATGGTGGGCATTCATTGAATCCATTCCCCTTGATTAATTAAATATGAAACTAATCTACCCTTTTACCTAACTAGCTAGCTAGCTAGCTATCATTTTATAATATTGGCAACAAATTAAAAGACTTTTCTTTTTCATTAATTAGTTTCACCAAAATACCTTTATCACAATTAATTAAGTTTAGTAATTACTATAATAAATATCTTACCACTTGTATATAGGAGTGAATAAAATCTAGATTAAATCAAAATAACCGACTTAACCAAATTCAAACTTTGGATTTAGTTAATTTAAAATTTTATTTTATTTTTTAAAATATCGATTTATTTAATTTTATTTTTTTTTTAAATTTAAATTTGATTAACCCGATTAAATGCAATTGATTGATACATCACTATTGTTCCCTCTACTTTATAATACTTTTTATTTACAACTTCAATTGATCAACAGTAGTCGACTGTTATTTTTGACTTGCGACTCTAGAATACTCTCGATTCATAACTTTGATTATCCTATTAATTTAATAAATATGGAATTAATTGATTTTTATTAGTTTGATTTATATGATTTTTATAAATTCAATTTGTTTGATTCGCTCGATTTTAACCGATTACTCATCCTACTTATACATATATTATAACAATTATTAACTGTAGCTTTAATAATAATAATAATAATAATAATAATATATTGAGAAAACTAGTGAAATTATTTAAGAAAAAATAAAAAGTCTTCATAGCAATTTTATGGATGTTAAAGGTGTCAATTGGAAGATGGAGTCATTAAATATCAAGAGGTTGCTTCAATGAGTTGCTCTACCATTGTAAGGGATCTTTATGTGGTCCTTTTGCTCTTTGATTGCTCTAACTTTCAACGATTATGGTTGAAATAGAATTTTTTTTTAGCTTGCAATTAATTAAGGTTATATATAGTTTTATCTCCCAATGATCAACTCTCTAATCGATTAAACAATATACTAATCGATTGTTGTATCTTTTAATCCATTGACAATCATTCTAATTAATCAACTCAAATGAATAAGACAATATGTTATCTATCTTCTAACTACTAATTAAATTTAATTAATCAACCGATCAAATCTTTAAGCTATTCAAACCTTTTTATGAATGCATATAAAGGCCTCTTAGTTGACTGAATATGTTCAAGCATCTCAACTTAATTTAAAATCAAATTGAAATATTAATTATGTCTCAAAACCTATGATTCCTTAGTTGTACCATCCTTAATTTAGGTAGTAATTATAATTGATTAAATCTTTTCTCAAATTAATCAAAGTTAAAATGAAACTTTTTTAATTTATTCAGAATAAAATGCTCATGATAAAAGGGTGCCACAATGTATATAATTATTATCGTATGATTTAATAGCTACTAATTCAAATAGTAAAAATATAATATAAGATAAGATTGTATATAACAAATTTAATGATCTAATTCTTCTTTAAAATTCTATATTAGCAAGAGTTTTGTACATCGGAAGATGATTACTAATTTTAATTGATTCAAATAATAGTGATATATGAGACTATGAGTTGATAGTTGTTTGAATATATTTATATTTTATTTGGGAGGAAGTGAGGGAAAGAGAAGAGAGGATAAATAAGAGAAAAAGGAATTTTGATTTTTGTTTGGGATGAAGTGAATTAAAAGGGGAAGAAAAGAGAAAGGTAAATTTTACCTTTTAATGTTCATAAATCATTAAAAATTTTTACATTTCGATTTAGGAGATAAGTAAAGAGAAAGAAATTCAAAAATACATTTTATTTTAATTTTAATTTTAAAATATTAATTTTTAAATTTATTTATTTAGATATTTTATTTTATATTGTCGTTTTTTATCCAATGCATGTCGTCATCGTTTAGTATGCAACCGCTCGCATCATGCGTTGGATAAGCTTGAGTCGGTTCCGGATTTCATAGGACCGGATCGATCACTTCTTCTGCAAAAGGTGGATCTACCACCTTAGCGGCCCACACGGTCGGCTCCACGATCATCTGTGAAGAGGTAAATCGAGAAACTGCAGTTGGTCACGACGCAGGAGGGTATTGCCTGGCTTCATCAGGATTCGATCACGACGCAGGAGGGTATTGTCTGGCTTCGTCAGGATTCGGTCACGACGCAGGAGAATATTGCCTGACTTCATCAGGATTCGAACTCTTACCCTCTTCTACAAGTCTGCTGCGTTGTAATCAACTCAGATCGATTACTTCAAACATAGTCAATGGAACTAATTGAGATTTATTTATTTATTTTATGAGTCGGTTCTGTATCTGTCTGTTCCTGACCCGGAACATCTTCTTCACTTGCACTGACCCTCCGCCCCCTCGCTCCCACCTCGCCATCTCTTAAAACCCTAAGCCCTAAACCCATCTCCACCGCTGTATGCACCGTCCGCCCCGCCGCCGCCTCGCTCCACCATCCCATCCTCCGTCTCCACCACTGCCCGCCATCCGTCTCCGTCGTCGCGCGATGCCCACTACCGTATGCACCCCCTGCTTCAGCATCCGCACCAAGAAACACGAGCTGAGATAATATCTAGGTTTGAAATAATTAAAGAAAGGACTGTACGGCGAAACATTCGATTTCGCTACGGGTCAACAAGATTTCCTTTTTTCTACTACGATTGATTGAAGTCTCCCCCCTCAGCTTTGCTCATCTTCTCTCATTTTCCCCGATCTTCTGTTTCCACTGTCCCTTGCCCTGGAAGACTTTAGCTCCATTCCAGGTACGCAAATCTGCCCGTGGATCACTCGAGTTCCCTAATCCGAAATCTTACAGATTCTTGAATCAGTTTGGAGCATAACATTTTGGGTATAGTTGTTTGCTCGCAGTGAAAATGTATTTTGTTTTCCCCTCTTTGGATCCTCTTGCTGTTTGTTACTTCGGATTAGGGTTCTGGACGATGAAATGTGTTTTTTCATGCAGATCATTACTAGTCTTGTTGGGAACTCATTGAAGGCTATTCTTTTATTATATATTTACAGATTTGCACGTGTATTTTAAGAGATTTATGACAATCAAGAACATGGATTGTAAATCCTTCTCTTATACTTGTTTAACTAAAACATCAGAATAATATCTATGATAGTCTTCCATTGCGTTTACTGAGTAGTACTGCCTCATATGAAAAAATAAATTACCGGGTCTTTGTAGGATTCCTTGTTATCAGTATGGTATTGATTCTCAAATCTGTGTTCAATATAGAAATACTCTTGTGTGTGTTCAATTACAAAGCTATTATATCTCTCTCTTTATGTCAATGTTTGCCTAACATGCACCTCAAACTTATCGATAGATAAATTTCCTTATTTGTTACTAGATGATTTAGCTCATATTTGTTTAACAGGAGTGCTAGAAAAATTAGAAATTGAAATTTCGCTGGCAGTGTCATCTCTTAATCTTTTTGATGTGCCAATCAAATTATTTAACAAATCAAGTCTATGCAACAAGCATCCAACTATTGGTTTTCGTCCGTTGCAATTTGGTCTATAATTCAAACATGATATGGTGTGACTATGGAGATTTTGCCCATTACTAGCTAGCTTTTGGAATTTTGTAAATCAAGTGAAAGGAGTAAGGATATTTTTGTTCGCATTCATGTATATGTTTGTTGAACCCTTTGTCACGCTTACTAGTTGAACTTCTGAGGTCAATAACTACTTGTAGCTTCTTTTTTGAGTGTCATGTTATTTTACTGCAAAATTAGTGACAAGAACTAATAGTAACGCCAACTTTAACTAATAGAGCTGCTTTTTCTTTTTCTTAGTTTTTCTTCATAATCTAGAGATGCTTCAGACTTTTTGATATATTCAAATCGGCAAGAAGAAATTTAACTAGTAGGCATGAAATTGTAATGTTGTCTATATCAACCAGAGATCAATTCTAGTTGCTTCTTTAATTGAACTTATCATATCATATTTTAATGTGCTTCGATACTTCTATTGGAATATCATCTGGTCCAACTGCTTTTCTTTTTTTCATCCCATTTAATGCCGGTTCTACTCTTGGAATTTGAATTCGCTGATAAAAAATTAAATTTCTATACTACTTAGACCTACTTAAAATAAAAAGGAAATAAATTGAGATGAGATGGATAAGTTTAAAGAAGACAAATATTTTTATATTTAGATAAGTTGAATTATTAGAGTTGAAGATGTGAGGGGTGGAGAGGGGAAGAAAGAAACTCTATTTACTGCAACAAAAAATGATTTATTTGATTTGGAAATTAGGAGTGATGCATTCTTGTGTTGAATATCAATTGAAGGGAAGATTTATGTATCCAACCCTCCAAATAGTTGGGAAAAACATGGTTTGTTGTTGTGGCTGACACTGATAATATTGGTGATGTAATTTTCTCAACTATCATACGTCTGGATATATTTATACATTCTGGAAGTTGCATCATCTGTACTTTGTCGTACCAGTTACTACTACTGAGGAATCTGACAATTATCCTGTTGTTGTTGTTCAGTTCACAGAAGAGGGGCATGCATATGTCTCAGTTTATCATATCAAAGAAGTAATAGTGTGGTAGATGACATCCGTGAAACACTGAGTGGGAATCAGGTGGTATATAAACAAAAAACCTGGGACAATTTCACGTTGTTGAAATCTTCAACTGAAGGTGATAATGCTATTAACTTGATAGTCGCTGTTGAAGGCATTGGTGTGGGGATACCTCAAGATGCTCAAAGCTGTATTTTCACACCATTTGTGCAAGTTTACAGTTCTACTTCATTGATATATGGTGGCTCTGGTATGGTCTGAGCATTAGCAAATGTTTGGTAAATCTTATGGGAGGAGAACTTGGCTTCGACAGTCAGCCTGGAATTGGTAGTACATTTTCTTTCACTGCCGTCAAGGAAGGAAGCAAAAGTTCAGGAGATGTAAAGAGGCATTATGCTGACTCTACTGTATCAGATTTTCAAGGTATGAGAGCATTGGTTGCTGATGGGAGACATATCCGTGCTAGAATCATCAAGTATCATTTGCGAAGATTAGGAATACTTGTTGAGGTTGTAATTAAACAAAAAACTGCACTTGAAACCATATTGGACTCTTGCGGTACCAGGTATGAATGAAGTTTGACAAATAGTTTTCCCTTTTGTTGTTAATGTGCTTAATACCCAACTCGATAACTAACAAGAAGTTCCTAAAGAGATCTGGAGTCATGATTGTTAGATTGATTCCCTTGTTTGTTTCTGTTACCATCTTGACCCTTCTGATATCTCTCCCACTCTATGATGATTCTCATTAGAATTCTCTTTTACTAGAATCTGGATTTGAAATACAATCATGACCTTCCATTATGTTTTCAATTAATAGAAGGACCTATTAGATATGTTCCAATTTCTAATTGTGACCTTTCAATATACTTGAGGTTGGGAAGCTGTTAAATCTTACGATTAGAAGTACTTGTAATGTATTTTATCTTATGTGGCAGGAATCGTATAGACCTGATTCCTGCCGACAGAGATGCTTGGGGTGAGGGATCAGGCATTTCATTTCCTTGACTCCTTTCAGAATATCGGAAGAATGGTGTTGTGATGCACCAAGAACATCAACTAAAGATGTTTCTGATAGCGACTTCCCTAAGCCCCAATGAGGTTTATGACCAGAGGTTGGCAGGATATGTTGATAGTATGCTGAAACCACTGCGCATGAGTATGATTGTTGTTTGTCTTCAGAAAGCACTAGGCATGGGGCAGAAACGGCAGCACACCAAGATGAAACCAATGGCGCTTCGAAGTATTCTCAGAGGAAAAAACATCCTAGTTGTTGACGACAACCTAGTCAACCAAAAAGTTGCTGCTGGTAGCCTGAAAAAGTTTGGCACGATAGTTACATGCGCAAACTGTGGAAAGGAAGCTATTAGAAGGCTTTTAGCCTCACAAATTCGATGCTTGCTTTATGGATGTTCAGATGCCTGAAGTGGATGGGTATTTTTCATTTTTTGTACTCTCCATCAATTGGTTTCTCTAAGCATTTTGAGATGACTCAATCATGTGTAAGCAGAAATGACCAAAACTTTCTTGCATTTTGTTTTAGATTTGGTCAAATTACATGTTCTCTATTGTGCTTCATGTTTTCTCTTCTCAGTTTTTGAAACATCATTCTTATTGGTAAATGACACAACAATTCTTCGCAGCTTTGAAGCCACTAAAAGAATCCGAGAAATGGAGAACACAGCAAACATGTTGATTAAGTCTGGAGATGCATTACCAGAGATGTATGGTAAATCTCACCGGCAGACATAATTCAGGCAAGAAGATGTCTTCTAAGAATTTTGACTAGTTTTGTTCAATGCTACAATTATCAAGACATCAAGTGAGAAAGGATAATGATCTGACATGCGTGTGAGCTATGCAAAAGCATGCCGTTAGCTGAAACTCGGCCGACCTTATGACTCTTCTCATCTGGTAAGTCATGCCATTCTTTTTTCATGGTGCTAACTTTATGACCTTCTAATGTGTTGTGAGGAACACCATAAGATTACTGTACTTTTCAAGTAGATGAACTGATTGATACTTTTACACAGGATTAGCTAATCAAAATAAATTGCTACTGAAACAAGAAGTTATGCTGAACTATTCCAATCTGATGATGAATTGCTGTTTCTTTAAGTGTGTGCTCATGATTTAGAGGTTTGGTTTAGGAAATAGGGCATTTTTGATGTAGATATGCTTATGCCTGTGCTGTAGATTATTCTTCTTATTTGTGTGATTCTTTGGATCTTTGGAATTCTATACCATATTTTCCTCGAGTGCTGAAGTAAGTTTCATGATAAAAATGGTAAAATAGGAAGAAATGTTTGATAATCTGGCAAAGGAATGAATTTATCACTTTCTTTTCTCTATTGGGAACGGAAATGATGAAAGAATTATATTGCATTCAACTTTCCCATTTTATTTTTCATAAATTTGACCAGAGTGGAAAGAAAGAACTCCAAAATGCATAAAAAAAGATATAAAATTATATCTGCTCAAAGAGACAATTTGGAAACAAATTCTAAACTAGGCATGAATGCATGATCGATTAATATTTTCCAAAATAAGTTTTCTTTACAATTTCAGCTTGAAACTCTCTTTTTTACTTGCAGAATTGTTTACGTATCTGTAATTTCCACCTCTGTGGCTGTTCCATCAGATCTGTGCTGGAGGTCAATCGACGGCGGCGGCCATGGTGGCGACGGCGTCGAGGTTCAAGAGTGTGTGCGTGTTCTGCGGCAGCAGCGCGGGGAATCGCGACTGCTACCGCGACGCCGCCTTGGAGCTCGGCCGGGAACTGGTGACCCGCAAGGTGGACCTCGTGTACGGCGGCGGCAGCGTCGGGCTCATGGGCTTGGTCTCCCGCACCGTCCACTCCGAAGGCGGGCACGTCGTGGGGATCATCCCGCGGTCGCTCATGGCGAAGGAGATAACAGGGGAGACCTTCGGGGAGGTGAGGGTGGTGGCGAACATGCACCAGCGGAAGGCGGAGATGGCCCGCAGCGCCGACGCCTTCGTGGCGCTGCCAGGCGGGTACGGGACGCTGGAGGAGCTGCTCGAGGTCATCACCTGGGCGCAGCTGGGCATCCACACCAAGCCCGTCGGCCTGCTCAACGTCGACGGCTACTTCGACTCGTTTCTGGCGCTCGTCGACAAGGCCGTGGCCGAGGGCTTCATCGCGCCGCACCAGCGCCGTCTCTTCGTCTGCGCCGGCGACGCGCAAGGGCTTCTCCGGGAGCTGGAGGAGTACGCGCCGGTGGAGGACGCGGTGGCGAGCAGACTCGCAGCCGAGTGGCAGTCGTCGGGGATCTAATTCTCACATTATTCAGCTGCATGCCGCAGAATCCATCAATAAACAAAACCTGCAACTGTTACCCATTTCAATAAATTCCTGTGCGAGGGAAATCGATCACCTTTTTGGATTAAGAACATCCATTTCTTTGATTTTATGTTCCAGTTGACCAGTCTGTGAACTTTCTAATTTTCATTAATGCATTCACCATTTCTTGCAAATATTGACTTATATTTGCAGATGATTACAAGAACTGGATACACAAATTCCAAAGGTTCCTGTTTGCTGGAATACTGCTTACAGCGAGAAATAGTTGATTGATCTTGAGTTTCTTAGTACTAATTACCGCCGTTCACCATTTCGACTCCGGCGGTGTCCTCCTTCCCCTTGTCCGGCGCCGCCGTCTTCTTTTCCTCCCCAAAGAGCTCCTGCATCTCCTCCAGCGTCCTGCCCCGCGTCTCTGGCAAGAATGTGAAGAAGAACACCCATCCCACCGCGGCTATTCCGGCGTACAAGAAGAAGCTGCCACCCAGCGTGATGGCCTTGTAGAGCGAGATGAAGGTCATGGTGATGACGCCGCTGGTGACCCGGTTCACGGCCGACACGATGGCGGCCCCCAGCGCCCGCAGGCGCAGCGGGAAGATCTCCGAGCTGTAGACTAACGTGATGGGCCCCGCGCCGATGGAGAAAAACGACACGTACGCGAGCGTGGAGCTGA
>JBBMKF010378564.1:0-12726 GCA_037834155.1 Curcuma caesia
ATTTTTCTAAAATTTTTATTTATTTAAATTATAAATATTAATTTTAGTTGTTCTTACAAAATAGTTTTGTCAAGAAAAAATTTATATCTATAGATTTAATGAGTTATATATATTTTTTCATATATAAATTTATTTTAAGAAATAGGGATATTTTTATAATTTTATATAGTTAACCTTCATTCTCTTTTATTTCCTCGATAACACATATTATATTAATGAATCTTTCCTTCTTCCTAAACAAGGAGAATATAAATACTTCTCCTCACAAATGGTCGGGGGGCCGATCGTGTGAGACCGCTAAGGTAACGGATTCCACTTTTTACAAAAGAGAATATAAATACTTCATTTTCTCTTCCTTCCCTTTCTGTTAATGAACCTTCACCCATCTCATCCAAACAGAGATAAGAGTTCCATTTTATTGTTAAAAAATAAAAAGTATTATATTAGATTAGTTATCTATATGTTTAGCAACAATATTGTTAGATTATTGTTAAAACTATTATAATAATATTAAAAATAAAAATATTTTTAGAATAAAAAATAACATGGAATACTATTTTTTTTAATATATATATTTCCCAAAAGAATTTGCAAATATGCTAAGTGCCTGTAAATATCCACTGCGGTTCCTACCTCCGCTCACTACCCAGCGCCCTGTCTAGCCACCACCGCCGCCGCCTTCACGATCCCTTGTTCCTCGCTCTCCGCCCCTCGCCGCGCCGAGTGCGGTTCTCTTCCTCATTCGTTTGCTCATGTGTTCCATTTCGAAGAAAAAACTTTCCTTTTCGTTGTTCCTCGCGCTGGCCCGTGGTTGAGTCCGTGATGCGAATAGGTTTCTAATTTCTGGAATTTTTTGGCTGCATCACTCTATTGGAAATTTCATGGAGCATCATGCTGTTTTTCGTGATAATGGTGTTTATTTGATCCCTTTTCAGCAATTTCTCCCCTTTCAGTGATCCACGTGCTTTTGCTAGTAGGTTTGCCATTTCTGTATCTCTTGTGGTTTTCGCTTGGTAATTTCGTCGTGTTTTCTGTCGGTCTTGCTTTGATCTCGGTGTTTCTTGTTTTTCTGTTTGTTGACCGTGTCGTTTGTTTGATCCCTCATCAATAGTTTCTCTCATTCCGTTGATCTGCGTGCTTTTGCGTAATTGAACATCTTGCCCGAGCACCTTTCTCATTTCTCGACATTTTGTGACTGCATTACTCTATCGGGAATTTAGCCGAGCATCTGGTGCTCTTGGTTCGATCGCTGTGTTTGTTGATAATGCTGTCTGTTTCATCCCTTCTCAACAATTTCTATCCTTCCACTGATCCGCGTGCTTTTGTGTGACTGAACGTGATATGCGAGTAGGTTTTGATTTGCTTGTGCTTGTATTCCTCACTAGGGAATTACGTCGAGAGCCTGGTGGATCAGTTTTGATCATGGTGTTTCTTGATTAGGTTGTTTATTTGATCTCTAAACGCATGTTTTTTTTTACTGATGAGAAACTTGCTATTCTTCTTACTGTCTCAGTTCTCAATCTCACATTTGGAATGAGTTTATTTGCAAACTAAATGTTAGGATTGATCACATGTTTGTTTTTATTTTTATTTTGTTCTAATAGATATCTATATCTATATATTATATATATTTCGGGCCAACAATACTATGTTTTCTCGATGACTCTTATTATAAATAGAATAATCCTCGAATACAAATTTCTGGATGTCGATGAGAGTGTGTTAGTCTACATTCCCTTATGATTATACTTCGTTCATAGGCAATGTCAAGTCATTATGATATATTTTTTCTTCTGCCCTAGATGCTCTATTCCCTGTTTGCTAATGGTAGAATTACCTTGCGTGAGACTTTTGGCGGAATGATGCATCAATGAACTGAATTCAAGGACAGTAAAATTCAATTCATATCCAATTGTCGCATTGTTTCCCGATGTTTGGGGCAAATTTTTCTGTGTTTGTTACTAATTAATTAGCAAATAACCTAGCTCGAGGTGTAGAATCTCCATGATATGTACTCGAGGTATTTTCCTGAATTAGTTTCAGAACATTTATACACAAAAACTTATTCCAAAAGAGTTGCATTCAGATATGCAATGCAGAAAATGTGCTATCTCGCAGTTTTTACTGATTAACTTTGATTTTCATGACTATAGATGTTGGTAACTTGTGTGTAATGTTTTTTGCTGGGAAAATACTTGATGCAGGTTCCACTCTTTGAAGAATGTCACTATCTGTTTTCTTCTCCAGAAATCTTCATCAATTGCTGAACAACCTTGGCAGCAATTCGACTATCAAGTTTCTCAAGCTCCAATATTGCACTTGTAAACAAGTTCATGTTTGGAGATTCAATCTACAAAACTCAGTGCTAGCAAATGAAGCAAGATTAGGACTGCAGAGTTTGGTGTTTGTCAGAGCTTGGTCAAATAAAACTACCAAGTTGAAGTCGAGAAAGTTATCCACAAACAGAGCTACTCCATGTAAAATTGAGAAACGAATAGTGAGAGCATCAACAATAAATAGTAAAAATCAGCCAGCGTTTTTTCAACCTAAAACTGTTAATTGTCATGGTTTCCAACAAAGTACTTCTGTTAGGAAAGCTATAGATTGGCCTGCAACTATTTGTTTTTGACATTGAAACAACAGGGTTCAGTCGACGAAAGGAAAGGATCATTGAGTTTGCACTTCGCGATCTTATTGGTGGCAAGGACAGTACTTTTGAAACACTTGTTAATTCAGAGATACCTGTATCAAATACACGTGCTCATGGAATTCGATCTTATATGGTTAACAGGACTGATGTCCCAACGTATGCTTATTTAAATCTTGAAGGTCCTTTAAGTGCTTATCCTCTTGTTAGAATAACTACTGATCAAATAGTCGTTCTGCCTATTAAAACAGATATATGGACATCTGCAAATTAAAGTTAGAATAGGTCGCTTTTGATGTTCTATTTTAGTATTCTTGATGCTGGAAATCTTGTTCTTTATTTTTGCACATAGACTCTAGCATTCATTCACAATTTACAAGTAACAAGCATGCTGAAGCAACACATGATTGTGTACAGTTGTGAATTTTATAATATTATTCTTGTTTTCAACTTTATTTACCATGTTGCTTGAAATTGCTTATTATTTCTACAGACTGATTGTTGTTAATACTCTCATTTAGATATCTTTTTAAGTCTTTCTGTTAGATCTAAACATTTGTTCTTCAAATTGTTTACTGTTGTTGTTCCCTTATTGAGCTCCATAACAGTAATATGCATAGGTAGACCATGGCATTTTGAAATAGTAGTTTGTTGTAAATCTTTGTTATTATGTCATATTCAACATTATAGAATGCAAATGATGAATCAAATGATGTTTTAATATTACAGCTCTAACTGTTAACATTTCTTGTGCGGAAATCATGGATATTTTGCCTGTTTGATCTGTTCCAATTTCTAGTGTTGTATATTTCTGAAGGCACCAGCATCTTCTGTCTTTTCTATAAAGTGATCAGTTTGGATGTCAATTTGACTTTGCTTCCTTATCTCATAGGTTTAGAGAGCTAGTTCCTATCCTCCTGCAATATGTTCGGAGTCGCCGAATGCCTGGAAAACCTGTTTTATTGGTTGCTCACAATGCAGAGCAGTTTGATGTACCATTTATCACCAATGAATTCCAGCGCTGTTCGATGGATATTCCTGAAGACTGGGGATTTCTCGATACTCTTCCTCTTGCACGTCGATTGGTAATGCCAGATGGTACGTTGTTGTTTCCTTGGTTCTGTTTCTTCTTTGGTAAATTTGTCTTGAGATTTTTTTTTATATTATATGACAATGAAAAATCCATGTCTGTAAAAGGCTATGTTGCCATAAGTAGCATGTAATTTGCAGGGAAACGTTTACTGGAAACTTGAAGTCAGTTTTTGTTGAGCCATCAGCCTTCTAATATAACTCTAGATTCTCAATTTACTAGCATGAAGCAAGTTGCACGTTTAAAAATTATAGAAAGGGCTCCAGTCAACTTTGGTATTTGATTCACATTTAATCCTTTCCTCAAACTGTATGTTGACTTATTAAGATTTTGTATTTGTGTTAGTAACCATACTCAAGGAGTATATCTACTAGTGGATATACAAGCCTTTTTACAAGCTATTAAACTAAAGGTATACAACTGATGCAATACCTAAGTAGTATAGTGGTCCATTCTAAGTGGTGAAACTCTCAATCGGGGAACAAATAAGATGGATAGAGGGATAGCCAATAACTAGGGAGACATGATTTGGTTCCTTGCCTGTTGAGGGAAGGTCTCTCTCATTCTAGTGTGCTTGTTTGGTGGCCAGGCAGATGAGGGGTTGGGACTGAGGGTGGGTCTCTGTGAATGGAGAGCTAAGCTACAAGGATTTCAGTCCCTTCAGCATCCGGGTATTGAGCATTTGTGTCTTCAGCGGAGGAAGGATCATGAGTAGGAGGAAGCCTCAAGCCCACGAGGAAGAATTTTGTATTGGTGTTGTTTTTGTGTCCTGGAGCGAAAGAGGAACCGTTATGCTCAGTTGTGTCAGGGAGGGGCACTTGGCCATACACTAGACTTTAATCCTTGCTTGTGATAGGCAATTTAACATTTCTTAACCTGACTAATCAAGGTTGCAATAAGCACAATTAATGGGAATCACATATTAAACATTCATTCTGATTTATTCTATAAATCATACCAAGTTTAACTCTTACATGCAAGTCAAATTGTGTTGAAACCGAGTGATTGAAATTGTTTCTGTTGGTTTTAGTGCTCTACTTCATGCAATGTGGTTAAATCTTGCTAGTGCAAGTTTATATCATTGTTGATTCAACAAAAACGACAGAGATCAAATAACTGCCATGACCCAAAACATTGTTATATCTTACATTTTTCTGATTCTTATTTTAGCATCATTTCATTCCTAGTCACATTTATCGTATATCAGCATGCTTGACTACGATTGAGAGCCATAAAATGCCTGAAGATTCAAAATTAAACACCCCTTGTACTTTTGTTTTATCTTTTACAGGATCCAAGCTTCCATCCGTAGCATTGGAATCACTTCGTGAGCATTATGGAATCGCTTCAGTCGGACCTGCTCACCGAGCAATGCCTGATGCCACGGTACTCTGCCATGTGCTCCAGCGAATTACTTTCGATCTGAAACTGACTGTCTCTCAGCTCTTGGATGTAGCTTTCCGACCCAAAAGAAACTTTGATGTTCCTCCATGAGCAAACACCGAGGTTTCTAACTTCACATCAAATACAACTGTTTTTGTTTGTTTGTTTTTGAAGCATTGCTGTAATCTGCCACCATGCTTCGTGGAAACTTAAGAACATTAGGAAGTTTTTGTTTTCATTAGATTATGGAAAATGAATGAACTAATAGTCCTTTCATTTTGAGTGCAAGTTTATATCATTGTTGAACCAGATTGCCCTAAATTGAGTCCTAAATTAATCCGCTTTGGTTCGCTGAAGAAATCTTAGAACACTCTACGTGGAATATTAATTATTTGGTCCAATTAAAAAAATTAAGCAAATAATTAATGGGTCATTTATTTTGATTTTAAGGTGAGAAAGATGAAAAAAAAAGATTTATTATTTTAATACGATTTGACAGCTATAGTAATTTTTTTTGTATATAATTAAAGAAAATGTTGGTAAAAATAAAAAAAATATTTTTATTCCGCTATCCCTTTTTGGTAAACCGATGATCTGGTGGGCCAAAAATATCATTCCGTTTAAGACCAAAGAGAAAAGAGATTTTTATTAGGTTTCCGGCTCGATCTCTCTGCGCTTTTGACTTTTGTCTCTTCCTCGATGGATTTCTTCCGCCCTCGATCCTCTGCGAACTGAGATCCCTCGGTCTGCGCTTTCTCCGTCTCCGGCTTCGGCTCCGACTCGACTTGTTCCATATGCTTCTAAACCCTAATCCTTGCGGGTACTTCACATCTTCGTTTTCACTGACCGTCTTTGCCTTTTTCGCCTATTCCTTTCGGGCTATGTTGGATGTAGTTCAGCTAATTGTTGGTTTTGAACTGGAGCAAATGCTAGACTGATGGTATCATATGATCTTTTGCAGCGAGGATTTATCTGTTTGTCCTTTTTTTTTTGGCTTATCGCTCCATGGGAAAAGTGCTCTCTTAGACGTCAGTTTGATGCAGGATGTGTTTTTGTGTACGTTGATGTGTTCATTTGGAACGATTAATTACTCTGCAATGATAAAGATGCTTTTAGGATTCTTATTCAAGATTCTTAGTGGTCGGAACTTTAGGAAAACAAAACTAAAGCGAGATGTAGAGGACTCTGACTAAACAAAACTTAAGGGACGTATTTTCTATTTGCTGAGGAGAAAACAACTTATGTAAAATAGGATTTTCATTGTCATTATTTCAAGTTTTTTTGTGAGGATTTATTCTGGTAAGATTTTGTCTACAGGAGAATAAAGGTTAAAGGAAGTATTTTAAGATGATAATGGTTTTCTTTTAGGGTGTTAAATAAGTTTGGTATGTTTTAATTCAGAAATAGTGTAGTTTTGTTAGGAGCTTAATTTAGAATGTTTTATTTCCCAATATGCAATTTGATTATTATTATTTTTTTTAATTTGGGTCTATGAAAGAGGTCTCCAATGTATGATCATCTTTCAATTTAATAAAAACTCCTTTTTGTTTAATCTGTGTGAGACTTGCACCACCTCATATGCACTTATTATTTGGCATTCTGAAACATTAATAGTCTTTTATGACTAAATGTGTAACACGTTGAAATACTTTGTTATGTCAACTGGTTTAGTCTGATTGATTGCTAGTGCTCAATATACTTTACCGTACTGAAGTGCATCAACAAATTAGTATTTAGTTTGTTAACCATGATGTACCTTGGTATACTCCCTAGAAAACCTTGCAACATGAAAACATGAACAGTAGGTGCCTTGCTTGCTTATTTTGCTTGTCTTCACTTGCCTCACTTGCTTCGGGAGTCTAAAGCAGTTCAAGTGACAAAGTTGCTATTGTGTGACCTTATGGTTACGGATTCGAGTTGCAGAAACAATCTCTTGTAAGGCAAGTTAAGAGTCCGTACAATAGACCTAATGTGGTCCAATCCTTTCCCGGGACCCTGCATTGGCGGAAGCTTCGTGCGCTAGACTGCTCAAGTGGTGATATTGGCATGGGATCAATGCCATGATTAATTTTAGATGCTTGAACTACTTGCAAGTTGCAACTTTGCTATGTGTTATAAGTTTCTGTTGCTTTACCTGGATTAAATTATAGTGGCACAGAAACTAACTCATTGCAAATATATGAACTACTTGCAAGTTGCGACATTGCCATGTAATTATAAGTTTTTGTTGCTTTACCCTTGTTAAATCATAGTGATGATTTGTTATTGTACAAACTGAATTATTGCAAATATATCACTTGTTTTATTTGCTGTTACCAGTGAAGATTAACATGATTAGGTCTTGTCCTAAATGCTGCTTATATAGTTTTCTCTTTTTTCTTTACAGGTTGTACCCATCTAATATGGGTCATTATCGGCAGAATATCAAGAAAGGAAACGGAAATGGAGAACACCTACATGAAAATAGGGCCATTTGTTTGCATGCTTTCTCTGATTTGTCACATATCTGCCCAGCAACATTTGTATACTTGCTAAAGGAGTGTTATGTATGTGGTAAGTTTTATCTACTTGAATGCATTTGTTGTATTTATTCACTTGATCGAGCATCTCTTGAGTTTTGAATGCAGTCCTTTCTGCATCTCTTGCTATGTACTTTGGTGGATCAGTATGCTAATACTGTGATACCTTAAAATGCAGTTTCACATTTCAAACCAGGTGACAATGGCTTCCTTTTCTAACTTGATAATCAATGTTTGACTGCCTGATACACTTTGCCTTATAGGATTTCCTTCTGTATTCACAGTATTCACTATAATAATGTAGTTCATAGTTCTATGCTAATATAACACAGGCAAGAAGAGGGTAGTATTCCCTGTTATTTCGAGTATATTTTCTGTTTTAAATCTTTGTGGTGTTGTCTTGATTTCATAATGTGATAGTCAAGAGAGTTGTTCTCAATGGTCAAGATCTACACTTAGAAGTTATCTAACTGATGTAATATCCGATAGGCCATATAATTGAATGAATGGAGATATTGAATTTTGCATAAAAATGACTTTTTAAAAAATTAGTTTGATGATTGAAGATAATAATGACTTCTTTGTAGGTACACGTAAAGCAACCCCCAAGTTCCGAGTACTTCAGCAACAAGTGTCACGAGCACTGCATAATGCTCCTCAACCAGGCCCATTTACTTTTCTTATCCATTGCCTTTATGTTGTACCTTTGTTGGGACATCAGTACACTGAGGGATTCAGTCATATGCTGCTATCTTCTCTTCGGTACTGTAAATCCCATAATTTCAGTCCAGATGACTTTTACAGAGCAAAGCCCCTTGCCCTACAACTAGTTCTTGATATTCTTGCCTGTGTTGTTGGCCATGAGGAACGTATTTTAATTAAGTTACTGGAAGCATTTGATGTCAATTTGGAAGATATCGGTGATGCTATAGGTTGTTTTGACATGACAAAAGGGCGTTTAGACAGAGTGAAGGCATACATTGAGCAATATGTTATTGATTTTATTGAATCACAATCTTATATGACTGCTGTAACACTGTTAGAGAGATTTTCTATCCAACTATCTGGGGAGTCCTTGCTTCTAAAGATGATTGAGAGCAACCAATATAAAGCAGCAGAAAAGTGGGCTACTTTTATGGGAAAGCCTCTTATATGCTTGCTTGTTCAGAAGTATCTGGATATGAAGATGCTGAAAAATGCTTATGACATAATAAAGAGAAACAATCTTATGGAGGAATTTCCAGATGTGTATCACATGTACAAAGAGAGGTACCAATGTTTCTTATTTGGATGTTGTGCACGTGAATATAGTTTACTACAAGGTGCTAAACAAATTTGAAAGCTTTCTTCTTTGTTTCTTCCATGTTTGATAAAGATATTCACATGCAAATGCAGCTTATTGAAAAAGCTGGCAGAGAAAGGATTGTGGGATTTCGCAGAACTGAAAACAAACAAGGATCAGCATCTTGTTGAGTACCTTGTGAGGATCTTTGTTTTGTCCTAGTTTAATTTATGTGATATTGCTCACACAAATTTTCCTGTCTGATGATTTTTTCATTGATTACTCTTTATTTTGGTTTTTTTCTACAAGCAATGTCTCATGTCAGTTCTGAAGTACCTTCTATTTCTTTCTCTAAATCCAAGTTGTATGTTGCTCTCTTTTTTCCTTTTGAAAGGTATACCTAGCTATGGAAGCTGGCTATAGTGAAAAGGCTGATGAACTTTGTGAGCGTTATTGCCTTGAAGGTTTTTCAAAGGTTTCAGGTGATAAATATAGCCATAAGAATTGTTATTTGAAGGTCATATGGAACTCGCTACGCTTTCTAATGTTCTTGGTACTGATAAACTTCATTTCAGTAACAGTACTAGGAAATTCCCTTTCACTTATTTTGGCATATCCTTTACTGTATTGCAAAGGGAACCAGTAGTCTTTTTAACTTCTGTAAATGAGTATTTTATTCCTGGTGAAATTAATTTGTTGGTGTGTATCAGATTTCACATCCATTGAACCAAGTGGGCCGTTTAGGAAAATTTTAACTCTTGATCAAGTTATAACAATGCTGGATAGCTGTAAGATGAACAAAACATGAGGGATAATTTTTCTAAGCCTCATTGATTTTTTAAGTTCTACTAATTGCTTATCTTTTGGGCCAAAAATCAAGATGGCACATCTTTTTTTCCAAATCATCAAAGGGGCGCTCCACATTTATTTTTAATCAAAAGGGCGCCCTATCTCACTGTTCTGCTATGTGCATTCACTCAAATGTCTGTATTGTTCAGTACTGCTATCTCCCATCTAAATTTTGAGTCGGTCAGGCACATTGTAGTAGCTACGCTTTCATAGCTGCTATAACGTAAATAAAAATTCATGTTGTAGCAACTACGGATTCATAGCTGCTACAATGTAAATTCAACTTTGAATTCAAACCGGTTTATAAATTAGGGTTTAAAGTTTAGAAGGGAGATAACAGTATTGAACAGTAGAAAATAGTATTGGAGGGCATTTGGATAATTGTACATGGCTGAACAGTGTCAAAGGATGCCCTTTTGATTAAAATTAAATATGGGACACCCCTTTGACAATTTGGAAAAAAAAGGGGTGCCATCTTGATTTTTGCCCTATCTTTTCTAAGTGACATGCGATAAAATAATATATATTTGCATTCATACTTTAAATTAATGACTCTGTATCACATTTCTATGGCTATACAAAGATACATTAATACTTACGACTTTATGAGTAATATCAATCAAAAGCATCAAGATGCATGATTCTGTGTATAATAACAAAGAAAGGTACTTTTTTGGGTAAGGACTTCACTTCTTTGCTTTTTAAAACATTATTTCGCCCCAATCAATCGTGGCAACATAACATCCAGAGTAATTGAATGAAGAAATTGCTTTGTTGCTTTTGGTTCAGTATGTTTGTCCAATAAAATTTCTTTAATTCTTGAACATTATGCATCTGTTTTTCCTCCTTGAACTGCCTCACACTTAAATTGAACATGCTGTAATTCTTTCAAATTGATGGTGCTATATAATGAGTTACCTGCTTATTCTCTTTGTATGCCCATTTCTTTATTCAGTTCAAACAGCAAAAAAGAAATACTGATACATTTGCTTGAAAATTATCCAGTCACTGATGAAACTTCTTCAAGACCTCGTTACTTGGATCTTAAGAACTTTATTTTGGATGATATTGTATGGGTTGATGAGGTTAATGGACTATTAACTGCTACCGAGTATATTGAAGGTTGTAAAATTGTTGGAATAGATTGTGAATGGAAGCCTAATTATGAAAAAGGGAGCAAACCAAACAAGGTAACATTTTTTCTTGTTGAAAGTTATCAGTTAAAATTTGTCTTTTGTCTCACAAGGATCTCATATCAGGCAACAATTTTTTTTTCTTTTATGAATTAGTTCCAAAATCAATAATTTGACAAGTGGTGTGATGGTATGTTAATGTGACATTGTAAACTACATTGTAAACTACAGATGAATCATAACCTAAACATTTTCCAATTTGGATCAATATTTGCTCCCTCTAAAACAGTAATTGCTGCAAAAATAGTTGGAACCTGCTATTAACCATCAAATTTTACTGTAGTTTGCAATGGGCACCCAAATCAGGAATAATGGACTTACTCAGCACAGGCTTATTTCTATTGGACATGTGACCTGCTTTAAGTGTAGGGAAACATAGTGAAGCATGAGTGTTTCCGTAACACCCTTATCTAGCCCCACATGGTGAGTACTGGGTTGTGAGCTCATAAATGTGGTCGAACCATCATGCTTAAAGCTTTAAACACTAAGTTTAAATAACTACATATTTGGCTGCTACGAGGATAATTAGGTTATGTGTATTGTGTTTTGTACTTAAAGATTGCCATCGTTGTCAAGGATGAAGGCAGAAATAGCAAATACTAGGGATAGATGCCTTTGCATATTATTCTTTCAAGATACCAGTCGATGTGATTCTATAGTTAGCTTTTTGCTTCCATGTGTTCAGGTATCCATCATGCAGATCGCATCAGAGAACCATGCCTTCATCTTTGATTTGATAAAGTTATATGAGGATGAACCAAAAGCATTAGACTCTTGCCTTAGACGCATTTTATGTTCCTCTAACACCCTAAAACTCGGTATGCTTTAATGAATTGTCATTTTCCTCATCTGATGACAATGAATGAAGAATACAAACGTGCTGATGTTAGTTTGCCCCTTCATCTTTTGCCCGTGGTGTAGGCTATAACTTGCAATGTGACCTTCAGCAATTGTCCCATTCCTATGGAGACTTGGAGTGTTTCAGATCCTACGAAATGCTCCTTGACATTCAGAAATTGTTCAAGGAGCGCAATGGAGGTCTCTCTGGGTTGGCCGAGGTATGATGAATTCAAAAAATGTGAAATTACTAGCTGTCATTTCTTTTAATATTGATATTTGAAATATTCTCCCTACGAATTTGTGATCATGCAGCACTGACGTGAATTTATCTGTATGTTCTTGGATTAGAAAATTCTAGGAGCAAGTCTGAACAAGACCAGACGCAATAGCAACTGGGAACAGAGACCTTTAAGTCAGAATCAGGTATCTGCCACTCGCATCTCGACTTGGGGAAATAAATAATGAGGATATTTGTGATCGTACTACTCAAAAAATGCAGATCGAGTACGCCGCTCTGGATGCTGCTGTCCTTGTTCACATTTTCCATCATGTGCGGGGTCAGGCTCAATCTGGTGCCAAAGAGGAGCAGTGCAAGGTCGAATGGAAATCTCACATCGTAAGTGAAACTACTAGTGTTACAAAGTTTTCAGCACTTTTAGTTCTCTTACAAGTGCTTTACGATCCTATACTGTAGGTTTCACGAATGAATAAGAGACGCATGAATGCATTATGAGACGAATTTTGGCTATGATCATCGCACGGCACCACTGGCCAGTGGTTCATTTTGGTATATCTTTCTTCCCTCAGGGCTCCTTCCTTTTGGAGAAGAAGCATATTTATATAGAAGCATCATCAAAGACCATGAATGAGTTGCGCAATTGCTAATGGTCACCCATGTAAATACTTTGTTCAAATGTACATGA
>JBBMKF010378672.1:0-14377 GCA_037834155.1 Curcuma caesia
TCTACGACGATCGATACATATGATGGTAGTTTTCGGATTGTAGTGTTTGTTTTAAGAGTGACGATTAATTTATTTTCCTGAAATGATACGTTGATGATTGTTGGTACACACAATAATATAAATATATAATGGATGGATTCGATTGAGATGGACCTTTTTTACATTTCTCTGTTGGTTGATTAGTTTCAAACATCTTATGATACTCCTTATTACAGATGAGAAATGATACTTACCATGGTAGCATGAAATTGTAGCATGACACTCACAATTGCATGCAGTAGGTCCCACTGCATGCCAGTGGGATCCACTGTCAATGTGAGTGTCATGCTACGATTTCATGTTATATATTACCACTCATTATAGATTTACATTTGATGACAGATTTACATATCTGATGGTACTCTAGTTATTTCCTTAAAACCAGAGTGGCCAATCTAATTTCTCGATCGATTAGGCTCGATGCCCGAGCACCCAGCTCAAGGCTTGAGTACCAAACTAAATTCTCGAGCGCTAAGTATCAACATCCCCGAGCACCAACCTGGATGCTCAAGCACTAGACTCGAGGCCCAAGCACCAGACTAGATTCCCGGACGCTAAACATTAGTATCCTCGACCACTAGATTTGCTTTCTGAGCACTAGGCTCGAGGTTCGAGCACCATGCTAGATTCCTAAGCACTAAACATCAGTATCCCTGAGCACCAGACTTGATACCTAAGCACAAGGTTTGAGGCTCGGACACTAAGCTAGATTCCCGAGCACTAAACATCGGCATCCCTCACCAAGTACTGACATCCCCGAAGACCACGTATCAACATTCCCGAGCATAAATGCAAGCTGTAACTTGACTCTGGCGCTCAATAACCTACGAGGAGATGAAGTTTTAGCTACGGTCGGGACACATAACATATCCTAAGTGGAGAAGCATTTAACGACTACCATATCTGGTTCCCTAATCACGTTCCGGTAGACATGTTGCATCCAGTGATTAGACAAGCCTCTAACGACTGTCGGATTTGATCCCCTTACCGACTCTCACTACGATGGCTAAGGAGAGCATGGTAGCCTATGTGGAGATGCTTTTATATAAGCATCACAAAGGGTAGAGGTGAGGTGTGATTTTCTTCTCACAAGCATAACTAATTCTTCTCTACTAAGCTTTTCCAATTCTTCTTCTTATTCTTCTACTTCCACTTCTCTCTTGAAATCTCGCATCTCTGTGAGATTTCCTTTTCTTCTCAGACTTGACACTGACTTGAGTATCAGAGTGACTGCACCGATAGATCCAGCCAACCCTAATGCTTCTCTTACATCTCAGGTCGACAAATATGTGATATTAGGAAGGCGAACGTAGCTTTGAGAGAGGAGGAGCATGAGTAACCAAAAATGACACTATCAAATTGGCGTCCTCTATGAGAAACTCTTACAAAAAGTCATGAGGTTCAAACAAAAAGAATGGTGACAAAATAACAATCGGAAGGTTCATGTGAATCATCTCGATCTCTTCCGCCCCCAGTATTATGGGGGTTGAAGATCCAATAACTAGAGAAAATCTAGCTCGCTTTGAGGCTACTATCATTGAGGAAACACTGTGTAGGAAAGAGCTCCTCATGTTCTAGAGGCAAGAGAAGTGGCCCTTGCCGTTGGGTCGCCGATGGTTACACCCACGTATATGGCACAAAGTTTTCAGGGGGATACTTCTACGTATCACCCTGAAAAGAGACCAATCAATGAGGCCCCGATCTTACTGATACCAATGACTTTTCATCCTAATAATCTTCCACTAGGTGAGGAACTTGTCAAACCTTCGTCTGCTAGAAGGGTAGCTGCTCGACAAATGCCTTTCTCAGAGGATATCTTGAAGGAAGAATTACTCCGACATTTTCAACCACCACATATGCCTGAGTATAATAGTTCTTTTAATCCTAAGGACTACTCATGCCATTTTGAGAATGATGCTCTACTACATCGATATACCGAAGGAATCAAGTGTCTTGTCTTCTTGACCATTTTAATTGGGTTGACTTAATAGTGGTTCAGAACATTGCAACTAGGATTAGTCCGTTCCTTCGATGATTTTGCAACTTTATTCTTAGGCCATTTCTCTAGTTCCAAGAGGTACACACCTACCCCGCTCATGACTTATTTAATCTTAAGCAAAAGCCTCAGGAAACTTTGCGTTAGTACATCCAGCATGTTATTCAGGCTGTAAAGAGATCTCATCAGTAGTACTAGAGATATTGACAAATGCTTTCATCCAAGGACTCAGAGATGGAGATTTTTTTCTATTCTTTGTCAAAGAAGCCACCTGTAGATTATGATACTCTCCTCGCATGGGCAGAAAATATATATCAATATGGAGGAGGCTCAGCAAGCTCGATAGGAACCAAATAGGCCTCGACCAGTCGAGGCTCCAAAACATCATCTTGAACAACAACCTCACCCTCGGCTTGTCCAACATGTTCAACAGAGATACCAATCTTATACCCCTCCTTTACGGTTTTCTAAGGAGAGGTTATGCAGATCTACTTATCCAACATGTTAAACAAAGATACCAACCTTATACCCTTCCTTTATGATTTTCTAAGGAGAGATTATGCAGATCTGCGAGGATCATCAGCTCTTGAGGCGACCTATGGGTTTTGAATGAGGACCTCAAAGGAGACCCACCCCTACTTCTTTGCTTTTCACCAGGAGTATGGGAACACAACCCATAGTCGTAAGGGGTTAGAGCAAGAGCTGGAGCGGGTTATCGAGACTTATCCAGGCATGAGAGACATATTGACTGGTCCGACTCCTTATCAGAATAGACCACCTCCTTGTTACCCTCTTAGATAGAACCACGCGGGTCATTAACGCCAGGCCCTACCACCTCAAAATCAGCCAACGACTCCATAGTAGGAAAGGGAGCCAATTCAAAATCAATCCCCTGTTCGCAGAGTCATAAACATGATTTCAGAGGTACAATTGATGGGGACTCTAATTGCTTTAGTAATTGATTTAGCTGAGAAGAATGCGTGATAGTAAACATGGGGGAAGTGGAATCCAGGCTGGTATTAGGATTTGATCCTAGTGATTTGGAAGAGATTACTACCCTGCACAATGACGTCCTGATAATTTGTGCAATTGTAGCTTACTATGATATTGCCAGAGTTTTTGTGGATGTAGGTAGTTCGGTCAATATTCTTTATTGGCCAATTTTAAACCAAATGGGAGTTAAAGTGGAAGATTTACAATCTATCACCACTTTCTTATTTGGTTTCTCTGGACATGAGATATGACAACTTGGTCAGAGAAAACTACCCTTCTCATTGGGGGAGGAGCTACGAAGAAAAATTATTTTGGCTACCTTCATTGCAGTGGATGCACCCTCCTCATACAATATTATCCTGGGTCGATTGACTGTTAGCGCTCTTCAAGTAGTAACTTCCCCCTATCACCAAAAAAATTAAGTTCCCAATTAGCAACGAGGTTAGAGAAGTTCAGTGGGATTAACAAGCATCTCGAAAATGTTATGTGGAGATGATTTGGTAGAGAAGAGGAGGAACAACCAAAGAGGAGTGTCAGATAGGCACAACCAGCCGATGGAGGGGATATATTCCATCTAGAGGGAGAATCTTCACTGATATCTGAGCTCCAGGTTGAGGCAGTCAAGATAGTTCCTACTCATCTAGAGAGGACTATCAAAATTTCTAAAGATTTCCCGGCCAAGTTGAATGCCTTAGTTATCTCTTGCCTTATTCAAATGTAGACGTCTTTGCTTGGACCCCAAAAGATTTAATTGGAGTGAAGCAAGAGGTGGTAGAGCACCGATTGCAAATTATGCCTAATGTCAGTTCGATTAAACAGAAACGACATCATTTTGGCCCAGAAAAGAATAAGGTTACTTGGAAGGAAGTACATAAACTTTTAAATGTCAGCCATATTAGGGAGGTGCAATACCTGACATGGCTATCTAATGTTATACTGGTGCCCATCAGGGAAATGGCATGTTTATGTAGACTTTCAGGACTTAAACAAGCCCTGTCCTAAGGACTGCTACCATCTTTTTTGTATCGATCAACTGGTGGATTCAAGAGTCAGATATCAATACATTTCTATGATAGATGCATACCAAGGGTATCATCAGATCCCCTTAGCTAAGGCCGATTAGAATAAAGTCAGCTTTATCACAACCGATAGTACTTTCTGCTACATAGTCATGCCATTTGGATTGAAAAACACAGGGGCAACCGATCCAAAATTGATGAACAAAGTCTTCGTCGAGTAGCTTAGACGGAACAAAGAGGTATACATTGATGATGTATTTATCAAGTCTTTATGTGTAGGTGGCTTAATACCTGACTTGGAGGAAACATTTGCTTCCTTGCAAAGATACCGCATGAAGCTTAACCCATAGAAATGTATCTTTGGGGTCACTAAAGGGCATTTCCTCAGATATATGGTGACTAAGCGAGGAATCAAAGCAAATCCTAAAAAGATCGAGGCGATTCAGCAGATGCTGCCTCCTTAAAATTTATGGGAATTTCAAAGACTGGTCGAGTAGATCACGACTTTTTCTCATTTCATATCTTGCTCGACAAACAGGAGTCTACCCTTTTTCAAGATTCTTTGATGAGCCATCCATTTTCAATGGGATGAACGTTATGATAAAGCTTTCCAAGAGTTGAAATATTATCTAGCCCAACTACCTATTTTGACTAAGCCTCATATAGGTGAACAATTAATTGGTGATTTATTTAGCTCTGTCAGAAATAACTGTAAGCTCTATGCTGATTAGGCAATAGCAAGGGGAGCAATGTCTTATATATTACATCAGTTATCTTTTCAAAGGTTCTGAACTTCGTTATACTAGTCTTGAAAAATTAACTATGGAATTGACCCTGACTGCTCGACTCTTATGCCATTACTTCATATTACATCCAATTGTTGTGCTTATGGATATTCGTCTTTAGTAAATCCTTACTCACCTTGAGGCCGTTGGAAGACTTATAAAATGGGCAACATAACTTAGTGAATATGATATAGAATATCAACCATGGCTTTTTATTAAGGCACAAGCATTGATAGATTTCTTGGTTGAATCTCTCTAAACAGAGGAAAGCGAGCCATGGATGGTTTATTTAGACATTTCATACAATAATGAAGGCAGTGGAGTATGTGTTGTTCTAATCTCTTCTAGGGGTGAAGAAGTGAAATTGGTTGTACGACTCATTTTTAGGGCGTCAAATAAAGAGGTTTAGTATGAGATTTTGTTGACTGCTTTGCGAGCATCTTAGAACGTTAGGGCTAAGAGAGAACTAATCAACATGGATTCTTAGTTGGTGGTGAAGCAAGTTAATGGAACCTTTGAGATTAAGGATGACAAGTGTCGCAGATATTGTGAAGCTTTGGAAAGGGCCAAGGAACACTTTGTGGAAGTTTTGGTAAAGAAAATCTCCCGAATGGAGAATACCCTAGCCGATGAATCAACTCGACTAGCTACTTCCCTTGGAGATTGAGCCGCTTGGGAAGTAGTGTCGCAAGTAGAGTTGATGCCACAAATAGAGATCAACCTAGACCTAACAATATGCGACTGGAGAATAGAACTGCTAGCCTTCCTTCAAGAGGAAAAACTACTTGAGGATCCCATAAAGGCTAAATAGGTTAAGTATCGTGCCACCATATTCTGTGTCCTTAGAGATATTTTATATAAAAGATCCAATGTTGGTCCATTGTTGCAGTATTTGAGAGAACAAGAGGCTGAGTACATTCTAAGGGAGATATATGAGGGATCATGTGGAAGTCATATTGGAGGTCATTCACTCGCACTAAAAATATTGTTAGCAAGATACTTCTGACCCACTCTGAAGAAAGATACCATACAACTAGTAAAGACTTGTGAACTTATCAATGACACCATAATTGACAAACTCGCCTCATCGAGTTGATGAAACATGCAGTTGCGGCTTGCCCATTCGATCAATAAAGAATGGATATAGTGGGACAATTCCCGTGAGGGATGACTCAGGAAAAAGATCATTGTGGCCATTGATTATTTTTCTAAGTGGATGGAAGCAGAGTCATTAGCTAGCATTACTAAGCAAGCAGTGATAAAGTTTTTGTGGTAAAATATTATATGTCGATATGACATTTCTTGACGATTAATCTCTGATAATGGTCAGTAATTCCAAGGAAGGAAGATATACGAGTGGTGTAAAGAATTCCATATTGAATAAATCTTCACATCAGTAGCTATTCATGGTTGCTTATTTTTATATTTTTTATTTTATTTATTTATCATATACACCATTCAAAATTTATATTTTATAATTAACCAAAACTCCTAATTTACACTAAAATAGCATAGTAGAGGGTCTGGATCGTCTCTCTGATAGAACCAATGATAGAAAGTTTACATTAGACAACATTAACAAAGGGATTTTTATTCTCTAGCCTTATTCAATCAAAGAAAGATTCATGACTAACAACAATTAGGGCATTATGATACAAGTTTATTCTAACAGAGGGCAACCAAGATATAACAACTATCAATCAAGAAATAATTTAACTATACAAAATTAAAACTAAACACCCAACTACGCATACTAGCAAACCTAACATTATAAGATGGAATTATGAATTATCAACTACACACCTCCACATTATTGCCAACCAAAATCACAATTCAATAACAATATTAACACAATTCACAAATTAATCCTAAACATTAACCATAATTAATCAATTCATCCAAACATTACCATATTCATAATTAAATACAAAATTACCATATTAACAATTTCATCCAAATATCAATCATAATCATAATTTCATACAACATTAACATATTCACAAATTAATCCAAAATTTAACCCAATTCACAGATTCATTCAAAATTAACATTATCACAAATTCATCCAAACTTAACCAACTCACAAATTCATTCAAACTTAACATAATCACAAAACTAATTGAAGTTATACGATCTCCAAATCAAACCCAACAGTATACCATCGGCCCGGAGACAGAACTCCTTCTCTAGTGAGATTGCGAGAATGACTTCCATTGGGATGCTCACGCCAACGAGGGAATGGAGGTTTCTTCCCTGGAGTTGTACCACTCTGAAGAATGATTAGAGAAGTCCAAGAATCAGCCAGTCGCTGGTTCGCCTTTGCCCTAACCTGCTGTTGCAAACCACATTGACAAATTAGGCAAAAGCAATCGGGAATCACTTACCTCAAAGCTTCACCAGTGACAAGGAGGATGGTTAGAGCCAGTAGGGTAGCCCTCGCGTTTGCGAACCACGTTGGTGAAGGAATCCATCCTCTAGGCTCCGGTGGATTGTGGGAAGGAAGGGAAGCTCACCGGAGTTGAACCACTCCGACAAAGTTCTTGGAGGAAACGAAACCGTCGGCCGCTTCTGAAACCCACTGCCCTAACCTTGGTGACAGGCCAAGCGTAGCTGGAGGGGAATAAAGAAGAGCTCATCGGAGCTAGACCACTCCGGCGAAGATCCTAGCGAGCTCATAATACCGTAGAAGAAGTTGTCGTCACCCTGTTGGCTTCAATCAGGGGAAAAGTCTTGCAGAGGAAGAAAATTGCGATCGAGAGAAAGAAAGAAAACTAATCGTGAAGCGCAAGCCCAGCAATGACTGAAGGACCCACCTTTTAAACCATTGAACTGGACTATCATTAAATAAGACCACTGAACCGGTCTGGTTTAGTTCAATTTGGTTTAGGATGGTTATTCTCTTGGGCTTTTTAAATTGGATTTTAGCTTGATTGGAGATCCTTACAATTAGGCTTCTCAAATATGTATGAAATTAATTCTTCAATTTTGATCTTCTAATCCTTGGGTCGAACTGAACCACGATTAAACCAAATCCAATGTTCTCCTCTTCAATTTATTGTCCTTACCATAAATTCCTGCAAAATAAAATATGTTCAATTAATAATCATGACATCTCTCAAATCTATAGGAATTAAGATAAAGACTACAAAAAATCCAAAATAATAAAATATACTAGAAACATAATTTCGGATATAAAAGAGGATAAAAACACCGAGATATAACCCTCAAATAACATGTCTAAAATTCGATTATCAAATCTTCTACACTTATTCTTGCACATCGCATGCAAGTGAATCAAACTAGAAATGCTTCCCCCTCCCCCCAACAATATCCATCATGTTTAGAAGTTGTAAAAATAAGTTACCTAAAATTGTCAAATTCCAAAGACTCGAGCATTCATGAACTCAATTCTTACATTGATTAATAATACAATGACTTCAATCCATCCGAATAAATTGAGAATGATGACAATTAAACCTCACAAGATAAGTGGTGGTAGCTCTTCTCTCATAATCATGCAACGGTGGAGCTCACTCAAACTATTTATGGTTTATGCACTACCATATGCTTGCTCTTCTTCTAATCTCCACCACTATCATATGCACAAGATCGCACGATCATGAAAGTTTATTAGAATTGTAAAGGAAACATGAATAAGGGAAAAAATAATATGTATGTAAGAAAATGAATGGAGAGAATAAAATCAAAGTAAAGTTGGAAGACATGAGATCA
Source organism: Curcuma caesia (assembly GCA_037834155.1). Lineage (NCBI taxonomy): Eukaryota > Viridiplantae > Streptophyta > Magnoliopsida > Zingiberales > Zingiberaceae > Curcuma > Curcuma caesia. The sequence continues at coordinate 8,565 of JBBMKF010378672.1, forward strand.
ATGGAATGCTTCATAGATGAGTCAGTAAAATAATGCCCAATAAATATCACATCTAAACTAGCATTGGATAATCCAATAACATGTAAATAACTCTTATCCCTTTCTACACTGAAATCCACTCATGATGTACAATAAATTTATTAATAAGAGAAATAAGAATTATTGTTTACTAAAAATTCTATCATCCATCCCTAAACAATTTCACCAGTACATGTTAAATCCTTTTTGAATTAAAATTATTTTTTTTATTTTTTAAATAACTGTAGTGGACTTTTTTTTCAAATAACCATAGTGCACTTTTTTTTATGAATATAATGCACTTCTCTATGCCCTATCATCAATAGTTCATCTAAAAAATAAAATAAAAAGAGCAAGGCTTGCTAATGGTATACTAGATACTCACTAGGAATAACCCCCCTAGATCAACTTAAGAACTTAGTTCTTATTAGCACACTATAGAAATCTTCCAAGGTAAAATTTAAATTTTCATTCTCAAAATATCATAATACCTTGAAAATTTCCTAAAATGCCAACTTTATCATGATTGAATTAACAACCTTTCCAATTTAGGTTGACACATCCTATACCCATCTAGTGTGATGAGGTCACACTCTTAGAAATTCAATACCTATTGAAGCTCCTTAGGTGTACTAGATACTCAATAGGAATAACCTCCCTAGATATTTTTCTAATGACTTTTCTAGACTTCTTAGAAGCCTTAGTCATACTAGTCTCATATACTAGGGATGATTTTCCTTGTAATCTTGACTTGACTCCTAGATTTAAGATTAGTTCCATAGTTATATGTAACTCAATGGTATAAAGCCATGTTTTTTTTTTGGACTTAGATTTATCTTAAATCTTTCTTGCCCTTAGATGACTCTTTTCTATCTAAATCTAGGTCTTGTTTCTTTGACCCTTTGAATGTATTTTTCATCTTCCTAAGGGTCTTTTTAAATTTATTTAGTCTTAACCTCAAGACTTGATTTTCAATCTCCAAATCCTCAAATTTTGGTTTTTCATAATTGCCTTGGATATTTTTATTTCTAGGCATATGTCTAAATTGCTTAGGTTTCTTGTCTAATTTTTTTTTCTATCTTCCTATCCTTAGGAAGGTTGTTCTAATATGATATGACCTAAAACTATCTTTGGATTTATTATGCCTTCTATTTTCATGATAATAAGCATTAAATTAATAAAATTTAAGTTTAGCATGCTTTTTATCATGGCACAAAGGAATTGCATTATTAAATGATACCATAGGAGCTCCCTCTTAATTTAAACTCCCTCTTTTGTTCCTAGTCAGATTCCTCCCCCTTTAACATTGATTTCGATAATGCCCTTTTAAATTGCACAAGAAGCACGCTATGTGCCCATGTTATAAGATTATTGTTGGGGATGATTTTCACCTACCAATCAATTGTTTGCCATCACTAATCGATTGTCATATCGGATCTGACCGTTTAAATCTATAGAATGACTCTTTTTTTACTTTAGCAATCAATTACTAAGCTACAATAATCGATTTTTTGCTTCGAGTTAAACTAGCCAGTCGATTCAGGAAGCTTCTATTTGCCTAACACATTCTACCAATCGATTGGCATCCCGTCAAACTGGGCAATCGATTCTGGAAGCTTCTATTCGCTATTACAATGCCATCAATTAATTGACACATTCCAGCAATCATTTGCTAGCCTATCAATCAATTAATAAACCCCATCAATCGATTAATCATGCAGCAAACCCCCTTTTAGGGTTTAGAGTTTACTAATCGATTGCTATCACATAGTAATCGATTGCTACCCCTATTTCAGCATTTCCGAAGCTGAAATCTTGTCTTACTTAGTATCCGATCGACCTCAACTTATTAGGACTTTCTTCACTCGACATCTTATTGAGACTTTTCATTACCCGACATTCGATCAACTTTGACCTATTGGGACTTCATCATTGTCAAATATCTGATCTTCCTTGACCTGTTTGGACTTTTTATATTGCTAAATGGTAAGTCAACTATAATCCACTTAGACTTTCCTCTTTGTGTCAAGTATTCAATCCTTCATGACCTATTTGGATTTTCCATCTTGTGCCAACTCCTTGTTAGTCAAGTGTCAGAACCATGATCCACTTGGACTTTCTTTCTCATGCCAAATATTCGATCCTCTATGACCCATTTGGACTTCCTCTTACATGTCAGGTATCCGGTCAACAGTGACTCACTTGAAGTTCTCCACTATCAAGTATCTAATCAACTTTAACCTACTCGATTCTTCTTCATTGTCAAGTATCTGATCAACCTTGATCTGCTTGACTTTTTCTTTACCATCTTGATCAAATACCATATTGATTGATTGTTAAGTATTCGGTCAACCTTGACCTACTTGACATCTAACTAACATATTGATCAAACATCGAAATCAAACTCGAGTCAACTCAAGCTCGATTAACCTAGTCAACCTTGATTTGAGGTTGATTACACCAACATATCTCCCATTGATGTTGCCCAAAGATATGAATGTGAGATTACAATTCACATATAATCTCTCATAGCTTACCATTTTTTAGGTTTTCATTTGTCACATCTTTATGTTGGCCCAGAGTCAACGACTTATTAAATCTTTAATCCTATCGATACATCAAGCTCTCTAATTTTATTTCACTTACCATCTTTCTCTAGATCACCTATATAGTCCACCTCTTATATGATTCCCAAAAGTACACTTCCTATCAGGTCTTAGTTCTTCATATGCATCAAACTCTCCAAGTTTGCTTTTCATTCAATCATTTGCTAAGTTACCTACTGAGCTCTCCTCATTCTAGGCAATCAAAACTATTAAACTATCAACTTATCTATTCTCATCATCTTAGAATACACATAGTTAGAATTTTCTTGACCTTTGGATGTCTATTACCATTTTTCATCGATCACGTTAAGTCAACCTCATACCAGACCTTCGAGCTATCAAACAAATGAAACCAATTTGGCCGCACCAAGTCAACCATCACAAGTTGAACACATAGAGTCACAAGCTTCATGTGTAACTTACTAAGTTCCTACAAATTTGATGGACACATATCAATAAACTAGACAAATATAACTTAAAGGATTTATCAAACACATCAAAACATCCTAATAAAACTTTACTATTTATGGCACAATTGCACCAACACTTACAACAATAATAGAGAAACCTCTCTAAAAATTACTAAAGAAAAAATGTTACAACCCTTACATTGAGCTTCAAGAATGCTTTGATGGTCAATGATCATCTTATAATCAATGATCTCTCTACACTAAGTAACCATAAACTAAAAGAGTGATCAAACTCTAACCTTAAGGTCTCTCTCACCACTTCCTTCCTTATCATTGGTGCCATCACCTGTCCTAGGGCATAATATAGTTGGTGCTTAGGTGGTAGATTTACTGCAATGGACACAGATTGATTCGTGGGGATTTTATTATCCCAAATGTTTTTCCACCTGAGGTCTACTGCATATTTAATTTAGCTGTCTATATTTCACTGTGGGATCGATGATACAGACCATTTGAGGTGAATGAAATCATCTTTTATTACAATTGGTGCCATCATCTATTCCTAAAGTAATGGTAGATGAAGGATTCTAACTTAAGAGAGAACACAAGTGAGGGAGGATTAAGGAGTAGGGTTGAGTATTCAGTTAAAATCGAACCAAATTAATCAAAACTGAACTGAACCGAATTTTTTTAAACTAACCGAATCGATCAAATTTTTAAATAAAAATCGAATAAATCAAACCGATAAAATATCGATTAATTTAATTTTTGACCAAATTAATTGAAATAACTGAATTTTTTAAATAGTATAAAAAATTTATCAATTAGTTAATTAGAGATTTATAAATTTACTAATTTAAAATTTTAAAAATTATTTTTTTATTTTAATTAATTTAGTTTATTCGGTTTAATTGAATAAGAAATTTTAAAATCGAAATCGAACTGAATTAATTGATTTTTTTAGAAAAAAAATAATTAAAATTTTAAAATAATTAAACTAAATTTTTAAATTTGATCGATTTGATTGATTATTCAATTTAACTAAATTTTTAATCACTTTTATTAAAGAGTGATCTATGAATACTGATATGGCAAGTCTCGACTGGTCTGACATGGCAAAAAGAGATCAATAATTGGTCCAAAGTGACATCTGACCTAGCATGTATAAGGTCAAAGGGACAAATCATGGCTCAAGCTCAGCCACACATTCAGGTCAGCTCGGCCATATGTTCAGGTCAGCCCGGCAACACATATAGGTGAGCTCGGTCATACGTTCAAGACAGTTCGGCCACATATATAGGTGAGTTCGACCACACGCTCAATTTAGCCCTGCCACACATACAGGTCAGCTCGGCCAGACGTACAGTCAGCCCGGCCATACATTCAAGTCGGCTCCGCTATACATTCAGGCCAGCTCAGCTCGGCCACATACTCTCACAGTTCGGTCATTCATACAGTCCGACCACATGCTCTCACAGCTCGGCCATCTCGACAATTCGACCACATATCTTCCGACTTCACGCGTCAGGTCAACCATCAACGGGCAAATATACTAACCCTTCTCCGTGGCTCAGACTTATCAGCTCATCCAAAAGAATAAGGACGAGACCAAGTTTCCAAACTTGGTCCCTGAAAATCCCGCACACTTATGTGCACAACCGTCGAATGAAGATAATCAACCCTGCTTAGCCGTTGGATGTTTGAAAACTGTCAGAGATCGTACCGTTAAGATCGTGCCGTTAATGCCACATTAACAGCTAAACGAACGCGTTAATCTTCGGAGATTATGCTCCCTCTGTTATTATATAAACCTCCACAGGTATGAAAAAAAAATGCTCCCTCGAATTCCTTACACACGCATATTATTTCTTTTTCTCCCTTCCTATTCTTGGTTGACTTGAACGTCGGAGTGGCCCCGTCGGGAATCCCTGGCGCCTTGCTAATCCACTCGTTCAGTTCTCTTCTTCCTCAGGTTCTTCTCGTTAGTGGGATTAATCAAGGTTGAGGTGATATATTATTGACTGATGACTTAATCGGGCATCCAATCAGAACAAATACAAAAAAGAAAAGGTTACCTCGAGAGAGGATGAGGGAGGAGTTCACCGATCTTTATTTAATCAAGAGGGGTGGAAGAGAGCAGATTGACACAAGATTGCGCGTGTGTGGATGAGGGAGAAGAGGTGTTGGTCTAACGTCACGATCCACATAATTTTAAGCCCAACAACCTGTCGAATCCGCCGCTCCATTTAGACACGATCACATTTCGCATGCCGAGTCAAAGTCAAACACGAGTGAGAAGGAGTCCAAGGGCGGTCGATGGGTCACGCGTTAATGGCCACTATAAATTAGCTATGGAAGCCTCCAGATTGCAGGAAGCAAATTTGAGTAGAGGAAGAGAGGAAGAGGAGCCGGTCGATAGCAGAGCAGTACGGAGATGGCGAAAGCAGCGACGTCGTTGTCCCTCGCCGGGCTCATCTTGATGGCCGCCAACCTCGCGCTCGCCGTCTCGGCTGCAACAACTCACACCGTCGGCGGCAACTCCGGGTGGACCATTCCTTCCGGCGGCAATGACTACTCCGCTTGGGCTTCCAACCAGACCTTCGCCGTCGGCGACACCTTAGGTAACCACGAAGACAGCGTGTAATCATCTGTTGGATCGATCGTAATAGATCTTCTTTTAGGTTACTGACAACTTAATTTGTTCTTGATTCAGTTTTTAATTTTGCGAACGGGGTACACGACGTGACCGAAGTGCCGAGGGCGAGCTTCAACTCCTGCT
>JBBMKF010378888.1:0-14376 GCA_037834155.1 Curcuma caesia
AAATGACGAGTACTTTTACGCTGCACGCAGGCGTCGTGGACCATGCAACAAGCGTCGAGGGCGTCGCATGGCTTTTCGCCAGGGCAGCCGCTGTATAAGATGCCGCAGTACTTGCCGTATCTCAAGAAGGGAGGAACTGAAACAAATAAATAAACCAATCAATCAAATATGAAATTATTTATAAATTTAAGAAATAATAGTTCGATCTTGATGGAAAGTTGAGTTACCGGTGCAGTGAGAAGACTCGCACCTTCTGCTGCACTGCTGCTTGCTCTAGAAGAAAACAGAGCAAGGGGAACAGTTAACTAAGAAAGCGGAGATCTCGGAACGAATGAAAGAGAGATGAGATGGGTAATGGTTGATTCAGACCGCAGAAAGGCCGCCAGGGTTGACGGACTGGACGCCGATGTTGAGGCCGTCGGCCGGCGAGGCAGAGAGGAGCAATGACAGCGCCAGAAACAGATTCAGAAACAGCATGACTAGTGCTCTGCTTCCTGCCATGGCCTGAGATGTGAGATCGATGCTCCAATTCACGGGAAGAAGAAATGGAATGGTTGGAGAAGAAAGGAAGAAAAGACTCGGTCGATCACTGAAATGAGGGACAGTGAGGGTGTGGGCTGGAGTTTTTGTCCGATGCGTCCCGTGACTTTACCAACTGCCGCCTTGTTCCGAACTGGGCGGACGGCTCGACGAGATCAAGCTTTAGATTCAATGGAGGACATAAAAGATGAGTCTAGACGTTTTGGCACGTAGTTTTGACCATAAGACTTTAATGGCATAACACGTGAATGTTTGATAACTAAGGGCATGGATTGTTTTTTTTTATAATTCAAATACATCGATCCTTATCACAAAGGCAAATCTACAGGACAGACGATTTGGACATTTCAAATTTATTAATTAATATTTCTTGGCCACAATGATTTGATGACCATACATGTCTCAAATGGATCTTTTGAGGTCATGGGTTGATTCAGTCTGAAATCAACTATGAGGAAACCACTAATGAGGAGGCTGATGATAGGTCAGAAGTCTTCGAGGTGGTACTCACTGAGCTAGAAATACACTAACTTTGAGGATCTTTTGCAACACTCAAAGAGAATTAGAATAGAGGTCAAAATAGACTTTAGCACAGTCATTTCGATGTTCAAATTAATCCCCGATGATTGAAAAATAAAAGAAAAGAAAAGATAATGTAGTAGACAAGGAGTAGCCGAAATTGTGTAAGCATACTTGCATCTGTGGCAGTGAACCTCTTTTTATACTACCTATTTGGTGAAATGGGTGGCACCCATGATTCTAAGTTCCCCACATCCTAATTGAGAGGTGTCACATCATCACACATCCCTCTCACCACTTGGCTCACGTTTCTCTCATTTTTCTTTAGCCATGTCGCCCCACATTCACCACATGGGTAGGGACTCATAGTCGGGAATCGGACACCGAGTGGTGGAGGCTCTGGAGTCAAGAATTGGACGTCAAGTGGTAGGGGTTCTAGTGTCAGGAATAAGACGTCAAATGATATGATCGCCTTTGCATTGAATCTGCATCAAACGTAAGTCCAATCTAGCGTGAATGTGACTCGTATCAGGGTTTGGGCTCCGTATGACTTCAAACTTATAGTTCAACTTAACTTTTGACCTCTTCATGTCACATGGGGGTCAACTATCCCTCCTATATCATGGATAATAGATCTTTATAGTATCTAAGGTTGTAAACGAGTCAATCAAAGCTAACATTTATAGTGTTTAAGTTTTTTTAATAAGATAACCGAGTCAAATCAAATCGAATCTAAAATGAACTAAACGATTGAAATAATTATTTAAGCTTGCCTTGATTTCTTTTCTATGAGCATAACTTAGTTCAAAGTTGACTTGAGCTTGGTTTGTTTAGATATTATCCAACTCTCAATTTAAATTTATTTAATTACTTTAAATTTTTATATTTTTAAGTTTGTTTAATTAATATTAAACTTGATAATATAAATTTATTTGTTCATTTTGAAAGTTTTTTAAATTTATTTAACATGTTAATAAAAGTTTATTAACAAGCATGGTTCACAAATTTTATTTATGAATATTATTCATGAATAGCTCATAATCTCTATTCATGAATATTAACGAGTTAAATATACAGGTTCAAGTTTATTCATTTAGTTTAATAAGTTATTTAAGATTTTTTTCATTTAATTGATCTTGTATGTATTAAACGAATATAAATAAGTTCTGACCAAATCGAATATCAAACTTCCTCATGAATATTTGATTCATTTACCATCTTATTAGTATTTGTATTCAAAATGCATTAATATCCTTAAAAGAGTAAAGACAATGATGATTAAAATGCAAAAATCATATTCATGACACTCTTAGAGATGTAATAATGTATGTATGATATGATTTTGATCTTAAAGGTATTTTAATTAAAACATTTTGATGGTCTTCTAATGGTCATCTTTTGTTTATTAATGAGTTCTAGCATCACTTATAGATTCTACACCAATCTAGGAATACAACTATGTTGATTAGTAGCTTGATTAATAGAAAGAAAAAAGAGGATAAACATACCATGAAATGCATGAAGATTTCCATATATAGATGTGCCAATCACACGCCGAGACAATATACATTACCAAAAGTTTCATTTAGAAAAGAAAAGACATAAAAAGGTTGAGAATTTATTAATGATTTTCAATAAGCCAAATAATTAATCACATATTACAAATGATTTAGGCGAGCTCTATTGTGTATAGTATTTATTATACATAATGAGGATAAGTGAGAGGTTCGAGTGATGATTCAAGTGATGGGCTAGTTCAAATGTAATTTCTACACGGTTTGGAGGAAGGGTACATGAGTGATGTAGCAATAAAGTAATAATTAAGATTTTCAAGATCAAATATAGGTTGACGGTGTTCCCTGACAGGTTGTGTCTCTTATAGTTACTTGACAAAGAAAAGTCTAAAGTCGAACACGGTCTGATCGTATTCTTTGACATAGTCGTGTTCGATCAACTGCAGACATCTAGTAGCCAACACGGGCATGGCACAATGGTAGCACCCTGAACCTGGAAGGTTTTGTGATATAGAGGATCTAAGCTTTGAGCTTTACAAAGTCATAATTTTTGATTCGAATTGAACTACGAGACATATAATCTATTAAATCAAAGTTTATTCAGAAATCTTATAAATGGTTATAAGTGTAACCCTTGACATCTTAGTCTTAGGTTAAAAAATATCATTTGAAATTTTCTAAAGCTCCAAACAATTAGGATGATTTACATCTTTTGCTTCATAGGATTTTTAAATTATATAAACCTATATTTAAAAACTATTAGGGATTGTTATCTTTTATTTTGAATCAACCTATTAAACCTAGTGATTGCTTCTTCTTTTGGCTTGATGATTTTCAATGTTCTCTTTGAAATTTCATTACGAAAATGAATCTTCAAAATAATTATTATTCTGTCTTACGCCAATGAATGAGAGGGCATTAGTTTGGTTAGTACCAAACTTTGGTTGTGTAATTTGATAAAGTTTCATTAGAACTTATAGTGATATAAACTAATATGTTGATCTTGTCATATTACCACATTGAAGCAACTTTCAACTTTGATTCGCGAAGATTAGGAACTCTGCATTCTACTAACAGTAATATCTGAACAAAGATGTTTATAAACTTGCACAAAGCTAAAGTATTTTTCATTTAACTATATAAAAAAATACATTGAACATGTGCATTTATACAACTATTTGTATCCATTAATTTTTGATACCTTATAAAATTTAAAAGTTATTAAAAAAACTACTAATATAATTTATATTTTTTTTACATTAATGATTTAATTAAATGATAAGAACAATCACGTCACAAATTGAGAATATATATATATATAGTTTAATAAGTATTTAAAAAAAAACAAGTTCGAAATGTTCGACAAGACAAACAAATAAACTTGAACACTAATCAAAAAATTTAGTTTCAGGATCCTCGTAACAATCTTTCTTAATGGAAATGGAACAATAGAGGTATTTCTCTACTATGATCATTCTATGAGAAATTAATGCTACATAAGAGCTTTTGCTAGGTAGATCCTTCTTGTGCAAGGCTTCGGCTATAGAGAGGCAGCTCGAAGAGAAAAGCTACCTTGAACCATGCTGGGAGATTTCCATACACGAAAGGTGGTAACGGAATTAGTGGGCTGGAAGACACACAAGCAGCTTTAGTCTCTACTTTTTCCAACCTCCCAATTGCCAATTGCGATAGGAAAAAACAGAAATGAAATCAGAGGTAAAGCAACAAGAACTGACCTTGTTGTGTCTTTGTAGTGTCGGTATTCTGATACTCTCCCATATCGTTTATCAGCAGAATCCTGTTTCAACAAGTGATCGGTCAGAATAGACATAGTAACAGCGAACATGACTGTCAAGGTTATGTTTATATTGCCAACCTCGAGAAGTGGAATGCCACTGACAAAAAGAAGTAAGAGAGTGAGGAAGATGGGTCCGAGCACCACGAGCCATTCTGCACCATTCAAAACTGGAGTGGAAGCCACAAATATTCCCCACCAAAGGAAAATCTGCATTGAACAAGGCAATATTCGATTATGTTCTTCTTTATCCACTGCTAATTCGTCATATGTTGAACAGCACCGAGTGGCGAGTGATGTGTACAGATACATTCAGCACACATCAACAGATCTCAGTCAATTGTTTGGATGGCAATGCCTTCTTTGTGTTGGCTAGGTAGCAATAACTAGAGCATGGTATGAAAATGGAAAAGGATGAGAAAGAATGAAATTGAAACGTCAATGACCTCGCCAAAGTAATTTGGATGGCGGGAATATTTCCAAACTCCTACAGCGCACCACTTTCCCTTGTTTGCAGGAGAGTTCTTAAATTGCAACTTCTGCTGATCAGCAATTGCTTCAATAGAGATGCCAACGATCCACATTATCCATCCAATGACATCTCGGGCCTCAACGGATGGGTTCCTATTGCTAGCATTCACTATAGTAAGTGGCAAGCTTACAGTCCAAACCCAGACAGCCTGAGAAAACAAACAATTTCCTTCTGAGTTCTAAGAAGTCACATTATTGATATGCAAAGCATATGCTGTTGCTCGAAACCTGGAATATCCAGAAAACAGCTAACTTTCCCAAGTTATTACGCATTTCATCAAAGCGCCTGTCCTCCCCCCATTGCAGGATTCTAATTGAAAGACAAAAAAAGAACGAAGTACCGTGTGTACTTATAATGATAAGAATCTTGATAGCAAATAAGGATGGGATTTCTAGTAAAGCAAATGAATTCATATAAGAATGCTTAGTCACTAGAAATTTTGGATAGAATTTAGACACATATATAAGTATGTTCTATGAAAGAATAAGCTAGTTCAATAACAAAATCTCAGTGAAATTCAAAACACAAAGTGTTGCAATATCAATAGAAGAACAATATATTTAGATCAGTTCGTGTAATTGGGTCATGTCTAATTTTGCCATCTCAAGTAGCTGTGGGTGCTGATTTGTATAAGACGTGAAATTAGGCTAGTAGGAGGGTGTATGAAGGTCTGTGTGAAATTATTAATAGGTTCTGGAATGACAAGAGTAAAGGAAAGATTTTAATGTGGGTGTAAAAATCAAAGGTTTTGGCAAACTAATTTACAGTTTGGACAATAAGAGTAGTGGCAGTATTGCAGGCGGGCTTGTAGTAGCTCTTTAGAAGGCTAGGAAGATTAGTTGAGGTTTGACTGAACAAGAGAGAAAGAAGCTTAGAAGCTTGAACTTAGCTATTGCTTTCTTCCATGATCAGGTGAAAGCCATGAGAACAAAGAATGAGGCAGCAGAGATTTGTGAAAACTGTGTTGTTATTAGGGAGGATAAGGCTATTTAAAATGCTTTTGCAGATCGGTATCAGATGTTATGGAAGGTTAATTTTGCTATTTATCAGTTTATTGCTAATATGACTTAGGTTGGATGGAAAAGGCTATCTTCTGTGCAGGCTAATAGTCTAGTTAGATGTTGCTCTTATGAGGGTGTAGGTTATACACTGAATAGTCTGGGAAGGGGCAAAAGCCCTGAACCACGTGGCTGAGATTTTTGTTTATTCTTAGAATACTATTATGGGGCTTGTGAATGGATATCAAGACTTCTTTATGGATGGGGTTTATGCGTAGGTTGTTGTGCTACTCTATGAGGTAAAACTAGAATAATTTTTTATTCATCAAAAAATGTGCATTGTAGCCACAAGAATTTTAGGCTTATATCACTTTATAATGTAAATTATATAGTTATGACCAAGGAAGAGGAAGACCAAAGAATACTTAGATTAGCAACGATAAAATAGGATAAAATTTATTTCAACATAGATGATCATATAATAGGGGATAGAGTTTAATGGAGATATATAGTCAACCTCACCTAATAGGTGGGATAAGGTTTGGTGGTTGTTGTTATATACAGTTATGACCAAGATTTGTTAACGAATGAAATCTAATCTGGAAGCTTCTCCTCCAAGATTTGTTAACGAATGAAACCAAATCAGGAAGCTTCTCCTCCAAGAAAGAGTATGCATGATAACCTTATCATGGTTAGTGAAATGATGCATTCTTTATGGTAATTTCAGAGTGCAAATCCCTATGTTATTGTAAAAAGTAGAAAAGGTATTTAATAGAGTTTCTTGGAACATAGTCATTACTAAAATGAGGCTTATGGATTTTCTTGAGAAGTTCATTGGATGGTTTAAAGCATGTTTGGCTTCTTATTTTGTTGTAAAATGAATAATAACATTCTTTTCTATGGAATTCAGAAATAGTATTGTTATCAGGAAAGGAGATCCTTTGTCTCATTTATTTCTCAACGAAGAAATTACTGGTAGGGTTGCTTGATCATAATGTTGCTCAGAAAATATTCCTTGAGAGTAGTTGAAATATCCACTATGATGTTTTGTGATGATTATTGATAACTTTTAAGGTTGATAAGAAGATTTACAGCAATACTAAGGTGCTGCTGGATTGTTTTTGCAGTCTTCCTATCAAAACAGTTAATGTGAGCAAGTATATGACATAATGCTTTCTATATCAATGGATCAATTCAGTTATGAGTTTTTTTTTAAAAAAAAAATAATCCAAGTGTCCAGGCTTCGCCCAATTTATCCTAAAGGTAGACGACCTTCCTCTTAATTCGCCTATCAGGTAAATCCGGAACACAACTTATGCACAATCAAAAGTCAACTTCCAAAATATTTGTCCCATTTGGAATTCGAACCTTGGTCCTCTTATTGCTCCTTTGAGTTATGAGCTTTTGTTGCTTTACCGCTAAATGGTCAAATGGGCCAATGACAGTGTGGTAAAGAGTGTCTCACTAAAATGCAAAATTTATTTTAGGCATTTGATGATACTAAGTAGAGGAAAGTCAACTTGATAGCGTGGGAAGTGGTGACTGCTAGGAGGGCTACAGATGAATATAGAGTGAGGAACGTTAATGATTTACTAGTAATGCTAAAGAAGTTTGCCTAATTTGAATAAGGACGTGACTGATTGGAAATCAAGTACTAAGAGGAAGATAGTCACACATCCTTGGGAAGAAGTGTGAAGTGGGAGTTCATCTTGTGCTTTCAGGAATATTCAGAGGGGTATACTGGTTCTAAGCGCTTGTGTGATAATACAGATTATAGAAGTGGGAGTAATAAACATTAAGAATGATTCTTGGATTAGCTCTATTCCTATCAAATTGAGGCGAGGAAATATAAGCTGGTTCAAGAACTCATAGGAGATAAATTGGATGTGAATTGTTTATATTCTATTATGTTCACACTTCTTGGTCAGTAAGATCTTAACAATATAAATTTCTGATGTGTGAAGATACATGGGTGTGCCAATATGGTGCCAATGATGAGTTGGCTAAGGTAGCTAAATATTTTATGAGGGAGAGGAGCTTTTAAATTATGGAGGATTAAACTCATCTGAAATGAAAGGTTCTATGAATTATTAATGTGTCGCTAAGGGCAAATAATTTTGTAAGGATTATAGCTTGGGGTCGCTGCCGACATCAGGTTATTTGCCATCAATTTTGAACATTTCAAGTTGCAACTGAGAAATGTTATGTTTGTGCAAAAGATAGAATGCTTTTAAGCATATTGTGACTGAATGCCCTTTCGGAAAAGAACTGTGGACTCTAGTAAAAGAGTTAAGGAGGTAAAAGTTTTTGTACATGGAAAATTATTTAGCTGGGAAGTGGCTTGTCGAGTGGTCTTCTCAGGGGAAAGAACAATCCAATGAGGTGAAGCCTTTTGCCACTACAATTAACACTTGGGGAGGAATAGAAATAATGGCAACTTTGAGTATAGACCTCTATGCTCAAGAATTAGTTTGTAATGTGGAATCTGGTATGATTGAATTGAGACCAATGCCCAAGTGTAAGGATGTAATGTCAAGAAGAGTTTCAAGTGAGCTTCATGAAGCAGCAATAGGTAATATCAGAAGGAATGATATATTTTGTGGTGTTGCTTGAAAGACAGATAGGGAGTATGCAACAATTTATTTGCACTGGTAAGGAGTAATTGTTGTGAAGGGGCTTCTTCCACATTATAGGGGAATTGACTACTAAGGAAGGTTTACTTTACTATTTAGAGATCAATAAAACACATTGTAGGCAACATTTGTGAACTTAGCTGGTAGATGCTGTCATTAAATCTTTGCCAAGGAAGGTTAACACTTGATTGCATAATGAATTAATTCCTTGTTTTCTTTAAAAAAACTAAAAAGGAGAAACAAGTTAAAAGAATGACCTTCACTAGTAAAAATTTATGTTCAGTAGTAAAAATATAATCTCAATCTTAAACTCAGGATGAACATTATGGTCAACAAAGGAAAGACCTATTTGTCTGAGATTGTTTGTGATTTAATATATCTGGATATGCTTGAAGAAAGGAACTGCATGATGTACAATACCTCATCAGTAAGAACAATGCTAGGCGGAGGCCCCAAAGCGATACAAGAATAGTCAGCACAATCTGGTAGGTAGAGCAATATATAATGTGGGATGGTGATATGAGAATAACTTATGGGACAAAATTCACCAAGTAATGTGGTTGAGGAGAAAAAGATACCTGTCTGAAATGCCATGATCCTTTTACTAATAGTGTTAATAATGCAAGTAGAACAAAATTTGTGCTACCTATATTGACAAAAGACATGAGGTTGATTAAAAAATTCAAGCAGACAATACAGCAACAATTAGAAAGGTAATACTACAACTGAAATTTTGACCATAACAGTGAAGCCTAGCCCCATTTCAATACAAAATTCAAATTCCAAAAAAAAAAGGAACAGATTGTGGCGTCCAGATTAGGCCAGCAAGTATCAGATGGTGCTCTCTGTAAATAAAGAATAGTAGATTCCTCCTATTTCAGCAGAGAGAAAGCTCAACTGCAAAGGAATAAAAAGAAGAGAAAAAAAAAGAATGAGAAGGAGAGGAAGAGAGACAGAACAAAAGGAGAGAAGAATAGTAATAAATGGGAAGGTAGTTTTACTTTTTTCTTTCCAATTGTTTACTAAGGAAGATAAATATGTGTTCTATATATCTTTGAGTTTTCATTCAACCAATCATCTATCAGTTTCTATTGACCTAGTTGTTTATCAGCAAATCTACTAGAACATTGAATTGTTCTATCACATTTGATGCTACTTCTGTTTCCATTCAAGATCGAGTAGGCAAGCTAATTGGTGTTGGGTAGAATCTCATGGGTTATATTAGTTATATGTACCTCTACTGTCTTCGACCCTCTTAGCTACACCTTCATCCCTCTAGATTTACAGCCATATTAATCATCCCTCTCTCCAAAACTCAGAGGCAAATGGATCCCAATCTATCAAGTCTTCAAGCACTTGTAAATTAGGTAAACATACTAGATCCTCTTTCCCTATCAATGTTCATATGTGTGTTTTTGCACCCTTTAATTATTTCAGATATATGGGGCCCAAGTCGAGTCAATTCTATCTTAAGTTCAAATATTTTATTACCTTCATCGATGATTATTCTCTAATCACCTAGTATTTTCTAATGAAAAGTTCATTATAATATTTTCCTTCTTTTGTTGTCTTTTTCTCCTTTTATACTAAAATTAAAAACTAATTTGATAACGAAGTGTCTGCACTGTGACACTGTTAGGGAATATTTGTCGCACTTTTTCTTTTGTCATATCTATCAAGTCATGGCATTTGTCATCAGCCTCATGCTCATATACACAATAACAAAATAGTGTAGTAGAATGAAAGATTAATCCTACACATGCATGTCTAGGGTTGTTTATAGGGAGATGCTATTGTCACTATAGATTATCTCATAACCATCAGTCATCCTCTATTCTTCACGGTCAAATACCATTTATATCCTCTTTCCACAAGATGCTACATATTCTCTTCCATTGTAAGTCTTTCAATGCACTTGCCTTCTTCAACTAATGTCCCTTGGTCATGATAAGTTATCTTCATGGTCCATCAAGTATATTTTTTTTTTGTTATTGTCATCTCTAAAAAGGTTATGGTTGTTACTCTCCTGAGACATGTCATGCCTTTATCTCTCTTAATGTGACTTTTTTTTAGTTTACTCTTTTCTTTCTTTAAACTCCATTTTTATCTGAGTTAGTGCAAGTTCTTATTTTTACTTCATTATATTTTTTACCTCTATCTACGGAATTCTCCGCGGCCTCTACTGCTGCTATAGCTAATGACTATGACGTAAAGACACTTCAACACCTCGTGGAGGCTTCCAAGTTCTCCCGTCGTTGTCTGAGATTCCTTATATGATTTACACATTCCTATTATTTTAACAAAGATACTCATAAGTGTTCTACTTCTAATTTATTTTCTTGTTTTATATCTTATGCATCTCTATCACTCAAATAATCTACCTTTTTGTCTTCTTTATCTTAGTTAATTCATGGAATGTCTTAGAGGTATTTTTGGATCTAAGATGGTAGAAGTTAGTTTCTCTTTTTCCAGGGAAGTCTATCGTGGGTTTTAGATGGGTCTTCTTGATTAAATATTCACCGTATGAACCAATTGATCACTTTAAATCTAACTTAGTGGCTAACGACTACATTCAGGTTTATGGCACCGACTACATTGATATATTCTCTATAATGACTAAGATTGCTTCAATTTGTCTCTTCTTCTCTTTGGCTACTAGTTCCCACTAGCCCTTTCATTAGTTGATCTTTCTCATGGTTTGAAATCTCATATCGTGTTGAGCGAAAAAGTATCATTCTAGTAAATCACCGAAACTCAATACCACTCAGCACCAAGGTTCAAAATATCAAACCGTGTTATAGTTTCGGTCTTTAACCGAAAAGATATTATTCCAGTATCATGTTGACGCTCCAATACATGGTGTCGATGATAGATTGGAAGTTGAAAAAGGAAGGAAATGAAGCAAAGGAGACATTTTCTATGCTAAGTGGTATCGAATTTTGATAATTTATTGAAATGATATGTGTTGATCGTTTTGCCCGGCATAGTACAAGATTTAAAAACATGCTCAACACAAACTCCTTCCTATGCTTCATCTCCTTTCTTCAACTCCAATGTCTTACTAGCACCATGTACCGGAACATCGACACGATATTGAAATAATATCATTTCAGTGAAAGATCGAAGTTTCGACACAGTTTGAGATTTTGAATCTCGATCTTTCTAAGAAGGTTATATAAATCAACCTTAGATTTGATATGAGGAAACTAGCCTCGTGTGTAAGTAGAAGAAATCACTATGTGAACTAAAAACAATTTTTGAGAGATTACCTTGAGAAGTTCAACCCAACTATCTTAGTATGGCATTATCAAAGTATCACAAATCACTTAATCTTCACCTCATTAGAAAATATGTTCTTCCAATTGTCTATGTGGATGACATTATAATTAATGGTGATGACTCCACAAGGATTGCACAATTGAAAGATTATCTTAACAAAAACTTCCAAATTATAGAGTTGGGTAACCTCAAGGATTTCCTTGGTATAGATGTTGCTTGCTTAGAAGAAACAGAGCAAGTATATACTGCAATGCGGCTAACATGCTAGGAAGTAAAGCACTAGAGACCCTCATAAATGCTAGTGTCAATTAATACCAGGACTAAGGAAACCATTAGCTAATCTAAGAAAATATAAAAGACTGGTTGGAAAACTAAACTATCTCACAGTCACGAGACAAACATCTTATTTTTTGTTGTTCTCTTGTTGTAATTAGGTCAAATGCAAAGGTAGAATACAGCCATGGCATTAGCAACATGTGAACTCATATGGGCTTAATAGTTGATGACCAAGCTATTGCAATAATTAAGCCATTATGCATAATTTTAAATCTTGTTTCCTAAGAAGATAAAACACAAAGATTGGTTGTTAGTTCATTAGAAAGAATGTCCAATCTAAAAAAATTACCACTTCATTTATCAACTCTAATAGTTAGCTTGTGGATCTATTAACTAAATCTTTAAAAGAGCCTAGAGTTGAGTACATTTGTGACACAATTAATCTCTATAATATATTCATATTGGTTGTGAGGGGAGTGTTAAGGACCCATCTTTAAATACATACATATATATAAGGGTGTTTATGTAAACTACTTTATTGATTAATAACACTTACATAGGTAGAAGGGGGCTCTTAGGTTTGCCTTGGAATAACCCACCTAATAGAGTATATATTAGTAATGTCGACATAGTGTGAATTGATATATGGAAGTAGTTCCCATTATCTAAGTGAAAGTGCATCAGTTTTAATTGAGGGCATAAATGTTAGTTTTGAGAAAATGTTAATTGACTGGGTAAAGCTTGTTATATTATTTATGTGCTGCCGATTTGATTTTTATATAAGAATATAATTGAATATTTCTAAAATATTGTTTGTTTCTTCATTAGAATACTACAACAACAACAATTAAGTCTTATCCCAACTAAGTGGGGTTTCTTTATTAGAATACATAAATTTTAAAAATAAAATTCACTAAAGAAATATATTATTATTATTTCTGTACTATTTAGTCATATTAGATATATTTGTGGCTTCTCATTGTGTGATTTTACAAATTTTTTGAATATAATGGCTTTGATTTATCCATATAAAGTACATATTCAATAGTTATAATAGTTATGTATAGAAGTTATTTGTGCTTCGGCCTAATGGTTTTGTTCACATAGGTATATGGCAACAAATCACATCTTAGCCTAAGGAGGGTCAACCAGAGGTAGACCAAACACAACTTGGTCAGTGCTAGGCATGACCTAGCCTAGGTCAATCCATGTCGAGTCAAGCATGGCTAGGTTTATTTCTTGATCTTGACCAAAAATATATAAAAATAGTACTTATTCTTATCTGTGTTACACAATTACATAATTAGTTGAATTAAATTTGAAAGACAAGGATAGGCAAGGAGGGGTATTTTAAGATGAGAGAATTTTGATTAATTTTTTAAAAAATATTTGAATTATTTTATTTTAAAATACCCCTATAATTTTATTTATTTGGTTTAAAATATAAGTATTTTGAGTATTTAAAGTGTCGAAGTACATTAGGTTTGAGCTTGAGTCATATGTAGCATAAGGCTAAATTCAGTTGACCTATATTGCATGCCTAGATTCAACTTGTTTTAAGCGCCCATGCTCGACCCAACCCAAGCCCATCCTAGTCCAACCTATTCCAAGATCGGAGTCGGACAAAGTGACTATGAGCTAACCACACCCCTCAACTTGGGCGTACCTAGCCTGTTTATAGTCGAGTCACACTAGGTATGCCCCAATTCATGCTAGATCGGCCTAGGCATGTGAGGGCTAACCCTATTGCCAACTCATGCAAGGGACAGGAACCCTCTTCTGAGGGAAGGCTAAACTCCTGATCATGCACTAGTTTTGTCTCCATTGTTTCTTTTGTGAAAACCTAAGAACCAAG
This sequence comes from Curcuma caesia, assembly GCA_037834155.1. NCBI lineage: Eukaryota > Viridiplantae > Streptophyta > Magnoliopsida > Zingiberales > Zingiberaceae > Curcuma > Curcuma caesia. The sequence goes on from JBBMKF010378888.1 coordinate 13,942, forward strand.
TAGCATCAAAATTTCTTAATAATTACAGAACCAAAATAGTTGAACAGCATAACAGGCTATATGTCCCTTATTCAACCACATTTAAATCATGACGAGATCCAGGAACATATCTTTGCTAACTTATTGGATGAAAATGGTTAGACCAACAAATTGAAGAATCGAACAAGAAAGACAGTAAAATGGCAATATCAAAAAGCAGTACTCACCTGCAAAATCTGTAACTTTATCGAATTTAAGGAGCGCCGTAATGACGAAGAACACAAACTGATAGGCAACCTGACATATTCCAGCACGCAAATCAAGACAGAGAACAACCCTAAACCCCATCCCCAGGTAAAGAAAGAAAGACGACACAAACAAAGATAAGGGAGGTTTACAGTGACGATGGCGGTTAGCGCCAAGAAATGGGAATCGAGGACGGTGCCCATCTGGCCG
>JBBMKF010379208.1:0-14371 GCA_037834155.1 Curcuma caesia
AATATATAAAAATATAATTTTTTAAATTTAAAATAAAGTTATATTTTTTTAATAAAATAATTTATTAATATAATTATTTTAATAAAATAATTCATTAAAATAATAAATCTAATTCATTAATTTTATTTTTTTAATTTAAAATAAATTTTTATATATTTATTAAATAATTATTTTAATAAAATAATTTATTAATTAATAAATATAATTTATTAATTTTATTTTTTAAAATTTAAAATAAATGTATATATATATTAATAAAATAATTCATTGAAATAATTATTTTAATAAAATAATTCAATAATTTTATTTTTAAAATTTAAAATAAATTAAATTTATAAATATTTAAATTAAAATTTATTGAATTAATTATTTTAATTTAAATGAAATTTTATGATACATTTCAATTAACTTAAAATCGAAGAATAATCATAAATTTTTTTTATTAATTTTTGAAATCGTAGAAAATTTTAGATGACTAAAGTAATCTTATTCTCCTCGGATTATAATTTATTTGTTGATTGACAATAATACTGTATTACAATCAGATCAATCATAATGAACTAAATACCTCCTAAAGGTCATCACTTATAACTAACTGCACCTTCACCTTCAACGTACAAAAACCATCGTTATGCTACAGATTATCAATAATGTATATCTATATACCTTCTGTCTGAGAGCGAAATCATAAGGCCGATATAAGAGAAGAAGGAAAAGGGAGAAGAAGAGCAAGAGTACAACCCCTGCGGCCTTGACGAAGGCCGGTCTCGGTGAGGCGATTGAGGAGGTGGTGGCCGAGGTCGTAAAGCCACCCCTTGTCCAAATCCCTGCCATCGTCCAACAGCATACGTGACTCCATCTTCCATCTTGCTTTTGTTTCACAATGATACGAGTAGTTTCCTCTTCGTTGCTAGTTCTGCTTCTGGATTAATGCACAGGATCGGATCTCCCCAAGGAAGAACTTATTTTGCTCATTGCATGAATGATTTCACCAGTACCAGTAATCTTACAGCAATTCAGCATATTTGATTCCACTTCATTTACAAACTAGGCTTGTATCTCTCAAAAAAACAAGACCAAGAAACTTCAATTTCTACAAGCATTCTCACTGTCATCAAGCACCACTAACAGGCATAGAATTCATATGTGATACTAATGAAATTGAATAACACAACTATCATTTCACTGGTGAAAACCAAATTAGTTGATGGGCATGCTTCCTGAAGGAAGGTGACAGACGATGGAATCACAATTTGTTTTTGATCTGTACTATTGACTGCCTGTGGCTGGATCAGCAAACGTAACCATCAAAGGCTTTCAGTTGGTGTTCCTCATCGTTAATCTTGATGATCTCGCGGAGGAGCAAACCTTGCATTTCCAGGTTGAGCCACGACGACAGTCTCATCTGCGAATAATGCTTTGATGAACGACGGAGTTTTTAGGGGGTGGCGTCCTGTCATTTGTGGATAAACATCCTCCAGGAAGTAATAGGCATGACCAGCAATCATACCCTACAGTTGAGGTAGCAGAATCAGTTAAAAACAATGAGTGATTTAAGAAATTAAAATGTCAAAAAAATCAAACATCATTGGAGTCATCGACCTTTTAGGTTAGTTGATTACTTTATGCTTTTAGAATTATGCATTGATTTGGATCCTCTTGTCTATTTCAAGCAAATTAAGAGAGGCAAAAAAGAGAAGTCTGCAATAACATACACCTTAAATTTGTTCTATTGTTACATTGCATACATACAATGAATTTTGTTATGCTGAAATTTCGTGGAACTTAGAAAGAGCTTCAACTAGATGCTAAAAAGAAATAAAAAAATTTGACGTTACAACCAGAAGAATTAATAAAGCTCGGAGATATGAAATGATTTCTTTTTAAATCCACACGTTGGCCAAATAACTTAACTATCCACATAATGTGGAGATACCGCTAGCAAATATATGAGCCAACATAACTTGCCCGCCCTATAGAAAATCATACTCAATGCAGTACTTGATCTAAACATTTACTCGATAAAAAAAATCATTCATAGTTGTCAATTGTGTTTTCAACTTCTTGCATGACTTCTGCCAAAGATATTAGCAATGACAGCTTTGTTTATATTTTAAAAGTTTAGTTAAATAACTTAGCATTACCAGGAGATCACCCCACGTACTGCTGCCAACAAGAATGGAGAAGCCAAGTAAAACCTGTAGTACAAAATGACAATTCTTATATTAAACCAATAAGTAATACGATGAACGATTAGCACCATAAACACAAGTATATTAATAAACCAACATGAAGATTTAAGAAGTGCATGTGGCAGCCCTATCACAAACACAGAGCTTATACAATATGTGGAGGCATTACTGTCAACTGTATCAATAAAAAATATATTTATTAATGACTCTTTCACAATTTGAAAGAAAAACAACCTACACCAAACCCATAATGAATATAAGGTACAAATAAGACCTATGTTTAGAATCCTTGTCATTGGGAACACGTGTAGTGCTTATGCAGCGCCTTCATAAACTTATGAGTACTGGCAACCTTAAACATCTTAAAGAAACATAATCCTCATTTATCAGCATATATTCTCTCCCCATCAAAACCAAATTATAACTCATTAGCTTCAGTTATTGTTCTGTGACAATTATTATAAATTGTTTCTAATTATTAGATCGGATGTACCAAAATCTCCAAAGCAAGTTGTTATTCTGTGACAATTATTTCTAGAGGTTTTTCATAGTTAAAATTAAATGATACCATCTGTAATTCAAGAGTAATGGAGAACAGCAGCTTATTTTTTGATGATAAATTCAAATGCTTTTTTCATAATCAGGGAGGACAATGAATCAATCCTACTGGAAACTAATCAAAATCCCAATAACCATTATATACTCACTTTCCTCGTTAATCTGGTGTAACTTGTAAGTTGTGCTACTCAATTCAAGGCTGCCTAATTTCTCTACATTTCTTCCAAACTATCAGCTAACCTGATAGACTATCATTTGTCATTACTAAATGATTCATTTTGCAAAAGAGGTCCCCGTTTGAACTTGTAGAGAGCATAAATTATAGATAAAATTATCAATCATAGTGTACCAGGTAATTAGTTATCATAGAATGAATCCAATTGTGTGTAGATGAAAGCCATGGAAAATCTAGACATTGATGCTGAGTAATGCTTAACTCAAAAGAAACTAATAAATTAAATGAATTTAAAACTGTGAAATGCATTCAGCTTTCAGGTTAATGGATGAATTCTGAAATTGTCAAGAGTACAAATAACTAAACAGCAAGTATAATATCAATGATCGCACAAATGACAGAACTGATAGTTTAACTCACCCATGGTAAATAAGCGGCAGTGAACGTGAAGAGACCCAAGAAACTCATGTGAATAAAAGGATTATGCTTGCTCCAAATATAAACCTAGATATGCATGTCATTAAGCATTTAAAGCAAGAAAACTACAAAAATAACCATAAAAAACAAAAGATTAACATCCATCTTAGATCTAGACAAAAACAATAATTAGTACTAACCATCATGAATGTTAATGAATTACTGAGAAATAAAATATTTGCAAAGGTCTCAGACAAATATGGTATCATCCCTCCAACGAAAACAATCCCAGTTAAAACAGTTGCCCCAAACAGCAGCATGTAGAGGAAATCTGCTGTCTTGCCTCTGAAGGAGTTCTCCTCAAGAAGTTTGCAGTATCGAGCAAGAAAGAACATGTGGAATAGAAAATCCAAATCTAGCAACATAAAAAAGTTAGTATCGATAAAAGACATAGAGCTCTTTACAATCACAGACAGATAAATTTTTAGATGAGGAAAACAACTGGTATGGAAATTTGAAGTATCACTTACATGAAAACAGACCCACTAAAAGTAGATGGCTAACCCACCATTACCCACATAAGTGCATGTTTGATATATCAAGACTAAAATTGAAGAGTAGAAATAGATATATAGACGTCCTCAGCTTTTGTCGTTCCAGAATCTGTTCACTAGCACCCTATTCCCACAAATCATGATTGTGAAAATATTCAAAAACCTTAAAGTACAAGCAACAATGTGATGCTTAGACTACAACATTGTGAAAATATTCAGGGCGGAATACCTAGAGCTTGGTTGTAAAGCTTTCAACTAGGAGATTGGAATCCAATAGTAGTTTGCCAACTGACTCAGTGTCATGACTCAGTCTTAGGTCTTTGCCTAGGCTTATAGTGGTTGTAAGCTAAGGTGAGACCATCTAGATTCATATCAAACCATTGGGCGGTCAATTAAATGCATGAGGGTTCTGAATGAATAAAATGTTTCTATTCGAGAAATAATCTACTAAATGACATTCTAGTCGAGCGGAGGCTAGCAAATTATTGGCCTCCAACAACTACATTCCACACTCCAGTTGAGTAGAGGACTTACTTTTAGTTGAATAGAGTTGGTTGGAATGTATCCATTAAAGCCTTTTTTATATAATCTATTGGAGAGATTTTGGGCAAAAAACTTATAAAAAAAACATTTTTGATATCTTGTGCTCAAGTGCTCAAAAGACTCCAAAAGTTTCGACAAAGTTTAAAGGCTTCAACTCAAGCTCTTGGTAATTTACTCTTCCTCGTGTTTACATTTTCATCCTTAAGAAGAGTGAGGATATTGTTTGAATGAAAATCAAAACAGATGGATATTATATAGTGTTGCCTCATTGTCTCTTGCAAAAGAATAGTTTATAGTGCATTTGTAGGGTTGGCATATCAAACATGTTATAGAATGTGGAGTAGAAGTGGAATCTCCGAAACATGTTATATTCATGTCTTATTTTAATTTCATTTATTCCATTGCAATCATATACTTGACACAATCAAACACACACAAGACAATCATATTACTAATCTTATATTTGTTGTGTTTGTATGTGAGAAACAAGCAAATTGTGTTTACCATCTGTTCACGCTGCCACTAATTAACATTGAAGAGAGGTTCTCTAAATTTGAAGGATTAACATCTAAAAAGCAATGAATTACCACCACTATCATCCACCCACTTATGATGGAATCAATTTTAATATTGAAAGGTAAGAATGGTATGGATGTTAAGGATACGAGGCTCCAACAAAAGATAATGAAAACCTATTAAAAGGAGAAAATAGACAAAGGCGCAAAAATAAAAGTATAAAATAAATTAAAGAGACCAAGATGTTATATTCTGATGTTAGCATGTCATCTTTATTTTTTATTTTCATTGAGATTATAAACTAATACAAATAATATGCACAAATGAATACTTACGCTATTAACATCGTCTTTATGTTGTGCAAGGAAATGACGAATTAGACCATCTAAGCATCTTAACACTATATTACCAAAGATCATTTGGGAAAAATTTCTGCAAAAGATGATGAATTTATTTATTTTTAATAAGGTTATGTAAGCTTAATTATTTTTACGAAGTCTTATAGCTTAGCAATATTATCAATCAGGTCCCCTCATGGATTTTTGTTTAAAAACGTCGTCAACTACCAATGATTTAAGTTCCCGAACAACTCCTTGAACTTGGATTGATCAAAGCTTAAGTTTCTTCATGTTTTCAAGCTCATTTGATAACCTTACTTTCTTCCTTATGCTTATTTACATTCTCTAGGGAGAGAAGTGAGGTTTGTCAGCTCTCTTGTGTTTATTTCATTTACTAATTAGAAAGCTTGAGCTTAATTCCTAAGGTACTAGGAACTCATTTGTTTACAAAGCAAGGCTGTTCTAGTTCTCTCTTGGACAATTGTTAGAACTTGCTCTATTACCCTATTTTAAGTAGTTTATTGTCCTATTTCAAGGAGCTTTATAGTGGATTTTCATTTTAGGATAGTCACACTAACATGCCTAAAGCCATGGAGTAGAAGAGGTCTTCAAATCACATTAAATCCTGTTGTTAGTATTGTTTGAATTTGCTTCCACAGTTGTTTTGTTCACTTCGGTTATTGCACACTCTCTTACTTGTCATCTATTCACACATCCCTCGCTAGGCCTCCATGATCCTATATTATGGAATTGCGATAAAGTTTAAATAAGAAAAAACTATTTTGAAATTTTATAACAATGTAACATAGAAAATATATGATAAAATAGTTACTAATGTATAGCTACTAATAGTGTAACAAATGATTATTATATCTCTAGGTTCACATCAAGAGTTAGCTCTACGTTTTTACCTTTTTCCATTAGAGCTAGATGAACTTGTGAATTATATTTAAGATAAACCTCTTTTAGTATAGATTCTCACATATAATAGTGTGCTAACCAATGAAAGTGCAAATAGCTTAAACTCAAACCTCAAATTGTAAGCAAAAACAACAGAAACCAAGAAATTAGTTGCTAAAAGCTCCAAATTTTTAAGTTATTTTATTCAAATCTTTTTCTCACTTAAATAGTTTAACCATACAATTGAAGGATCTTTCGGGATAGTGTATCGACAATAAAACCAATCCTCACAAAAAAAAAAACAAATCAAAATAAATTTTATGATACCAATCATGTCAAAAGTATCTCGATACATCCAATTTGAATGAACTAGTTAACTCAATTTGTAAACTGGAAAAGGTAAAGAGAAGAAAAACAAAGCAGGGACGATAAACAGATACCAAATCGTCAATTTCAATAGAAATATTAATTTTAGGAAACTCAACAAAATACAAGATTTAAAGTAGATGAAGCATCATTCCTACCCATATTCCGGAAGTACAGGAAGTTCGTGACGAGACGCCATATCTCATACTTCTCAACTATGCGAATAGGATTCAGATATAATTTATGAGGCGATATAATCTGAGAAAGACATAAGCTTATTAAGAACGCAAACAAACAATAAAAGAAAACATTCCCTTGAAAAAAAAACAATGACAGCAGAACACGCGGGCGAATGATTGAAACCCTAATTGGAGGTCATAATGACCATCGACATTCAGACGACCTAACTAATAATCGAATTCGAATAGTCACCAGAAATACAAGGCATATGAGAGAGAGTGTATCAAATTCACACCTCGAGGGTGCATCCGATGGTGGTGACTACCGCGGCGGTAAGGTACGACCGCGTGATGATGGGCATCTGCTTATACCAATCCTCCACTGCTTGTGCCATTTCGATGGTCGCCGGCTCTCGCCCGCCTGATCACAGAACTCCGAGGAAAGGAAACCCTAATCTTTCAACGAATAGTAAGAATCGAAGAGGAGAAGAACAGGGGAACTCTCGAGCTCGGCGACGATGACTAGACGCGTTTGCCGCAGGAGCTTTCCTCTCCGATTCAACGCGAACCACGAGCGTTACAGGGGCCCCGAGGACCGGATGAGGTGTTCCGACCAACCGTCAAATGACACGTATGAATTTAGTGGACCATCTCTTGGGTAAGTCTAATTCTGACGACGTTTCGCTTTGATAACTTATTTACGAGTTAAATGGACGTTTCTATCGTGAAGATACGATTAATCTTATTTACGAGTTAAGTAGACCGATAAGAACAAGGTTGGACGGATTTTCTTATGAGTTATCTTGCACTGTAGTCAAGTTTAATTTTTTTTTTTTTAGGATTAATCATATCGTATGCCAACATCAGTCCATCTCAATCCATTCTCAAATAAAATTAATTAAGTAAAATTAATTAAGTTATTTTTTAATATTTATTGGCATCAAATATTTAATCTTTCGAGGCGAATTAATTGGGATGATGGATCAATTCTATAGAAATTTTCTATCCATCATCTAAATAAATTGAAAAGTGCCAGTAATAGATGATCTAGCAATCCAACATTCTTAAATTAATCGTCCATTTAAAAAAATTCATCCAATAATTCATCATAATTGAGATTCTATCCTTAAATAAATAATTTATAGTATGCAAATTAATTGGAAGAGAGTTAGATGTTGAATGGGTAGACATGTAAGAATGAAGTAAATCAATATAATCAAATATCGTAATCAAATGATTAATTAGACCAATCATATGGAGTGAATTAGGATAATCATATAGTGATATAGAGCACTTAGGAATTATAATTATAATCTAATATAGCCTATAGACACTTCAAAATCAAAATAATGGATATTATTAAGTAAAATTGAAAAGGGACTAGTAGTAGAATTGCTGTAATTCGTAGGGTATGTTTAATCTGAAGAAAAAGGAAGGATAAATAAGCATCAGTGGATGAGTAATAATCAGGTGGAAGTTACCCGACTCGTTCACTCAACTCTGCTTATTTGCTCAAAAGAATGTCATATTAGAGAAATGAATGACTTGCCTTCCGGCCAAACTTGTCTAGTAGTAGGATCAGCCTAAACCAATTCAACTGGATAAACTGTCCCAATAGATTCAACCAACCAATTGGTCTACCCAATCTATCCCACCCACCTGGTCGGCCAAACCCTCTGCTGCTGAAGGGGTCAGTCAGTGCCAATGTTTTCCTACATCTACACCCGTTCTTACCACTCTGCCCAGTTCCACAGCGGAAGCAAGTTCATCTTATTTTTCTTTCCCTTTCTGATGATCAGAGTCACAATGTGCTAATCATGTCGAAAACTAGTCAGCCGCTATTATCAAAGCATTGCAGGATAAATCACTCACATGCATAACAACAAGGACTTCTTTGTTCAAAACATAATCCAACTTTAAAAAAGAAGAGAATATATTTATACACAGCTACACAACACATCCAAAAGACAATTAACACATTGAGATCCATTCTCAATTTCTGGGACGTTCATTCATTCTTTACAAGCAATGTAGAAGATTAGTTCGACGACTGCACTTGAGAGACTAATCCTTTCTCAAAACATATTTGGTCTGTTCTCTATCAATGCAGTGCTGAAAACAACTAGCCACAATTGGATAATACTCAAACTGTAGTAGCCACAATCTGCCGCATGACCCAAAAAAAACAAAAACAACTAGCCAGCAGCAGCAGGGTAATCTCCATCCGCCGCATGACCAACAAAATAATGTGGCAGATGTTTGGAGTAGAGTGGTATTCGTGAGTCTCTATGATCTCTTATTCTCCAGTGTGGTTTTGACCATCTTGCACTACCAGCGTCAAAGTCTAGGCCTTTAGGGAGCTGGGAACTATGTACAAGTTCTAAATCCACCTTGCAGAGATTATGGTTGACATCAGGCAAATGGTCTGTGTTTACACTCTTCATGAACTCCTCTTTCAACCAATCAATGTCTATTGTCTCCCCATCAGGCGACAAGCCCCAATAGAATACAACATTAGGCTCCGATGTAACATGATCAACAAATTCAGTAGGATTTGGATCACAATATTTGATTACCATTTCCAGCTGCATAAATAAAAAACAAAGCTTCCAAGTCAAGGAAAAAAATTTAACAATGAACAAATGAATTCAAACTATAAAGCATTAATCTCTAAATCGTGGAACAAGAAAGAAAGTGATATAAAGAGCACATAAAGCCAGCAAGAACCTTCAGCAGGAGAGCACGGATCCGTGACTTCACCCAGCCTGCCCAATCTTGTAGATTCACATCTCGAGCAACAAGAAAAATCCTCATAAAGTGAGTGTACTCTGTTTTATATGGATAAGCTTCAAACAAACTTTCCCATTTAAACTTCAATCCTTCTGGATCTTGCAACTGAAACCACAAAATAATAATAATAACAACAATAATTAATGAATTGTTTACAAGACAAAGTAACAATTTTGCCACATCCAATCTTAAATCTGAAACCAGCAAGGAGTTGAACAACTAATGAATATGCTCATTCAAAGCATCTTTTCTGTGAATATTTCAATAATTTCAAAAATCTAGATAATGGAAATCCAATAACTTAAGTATTACCTTTTCAAACTGGAAGAAAAAACATGCAAGCATACCAAGGTACAAAACAAACAGCCTTAATTTTGTATTTACGTTTAAAATAAATGAGAATCTGAAAACTATAAATTTTGAAGCTACAAATTCAAAAACTATAAATTATATAATGTGAAAATTATAATATTACAGTAAATTGTGCTAAGAACCCTGAAAATATATAATTGTGCCAATACCAGATAATAAGCAGAGTAGGCAGTTCATCAATTATAGGTTAGATCCAAATATTTCATGTGAAATGGATGGATGTGAAGAATCAATTGCTGTTTCCAAACTAATAGGAATCTCTAGATAAATCAAGAACCTCATGAAAATGGATAATTAGAAAAATTATGTCACTGATTGCAAAAGAGCCCAATACGAAGTGCCAAACAAGAGTTGATTGAACCATAGAAGAAATGGGGATATCTACTTTCTCCTTTGAATATTGGGAAGTGGAAATTCATAGATTAGGGGGGAAAATGGCAGTGATCAACCCTCAACAAACCAAAATGATCAAATGCAAAATGCACATGTTTGCATGAATCTATAAACTCCAGAAATTCATAAATGTTTTCATGAATTTTGAGGAACTCAAAATTAGGAGAGAAAAAGGTAGGTCATATGGAATAATTCAATAGAATAAACAAATAGGTGGAAGACATGATGTTACTAGCATGTTGCATTCCCATTATTATTGTCAAAAATGCGCATTGCAAAAGTAATTCAGAAAGATTAAGTTGTATTCTGAAAATTATCTTACCCTAGTCAAGGAATATCCACGCTGAAACTCAGAAACAATTTTTGTATAAGTGCTTCTCGTAATATTAGAGTTGCACCAGTCAAATGGACTACAAGGCATCATGATAGGCATAAATGGCGGCATATCAGGATGTCCAAACTGGATCAATGGATCTCTTAGAATTACTGGTTCAGGCCAAGGCCATTTAGAGAAGGTCTCGAAGAAAAGGCATAACAGAGCACTAATACTTGCATGCTGATATCTCTGACATACATAGGCTGCAAGGATGGCCAAGTGAATTCCTCCAAAGAATCCAAATAACTGAAATTTAATCGGCTCAGAGATGTTATTTTACCAAGAAAAATTGTATATAAAAGCTTCATGGAAAGAATAAAGTGGAAGAGATCATACATGTGAATAAACTCCGCGCCTTTTTGCCCACAATTTAACACACCGCAACAAAGATTGAAAATTCTGCAAATCAAACTCACAAGAAATTAATAAAATATGAAGTTGGAAAACAAAATTATATATATAATATATAAACCAGTTCATAACATTGCATTAAGGTCAACTATTTCCTTTTTCCCATTATTATCTAGTCTTCTGCATAGACATTATAGTGATCAATCCATGTTTTGAGTTACTACTTAAGTAACACAAATTCTATACAAATTTGTCTTTTCTCTCTTTTTTTAAATAATATATATGTGCATATCTTTCACCCAGCTACTTATGGTTCTAGGTAATCAATAATGATTGTGATCACTGAATACGTTTCAACATAACCACCAGCTTCAGAATTGTATCAGTTTTGTCCATTTGCAAAGGAGGGGAGGGGGACTAAATATGGGGAAAAATGAACAACAAGATTTTAGCTCATCACAACTTTATATAACATCTAACTTCAGGGTTGCTATTTGGCTTTGTCAAAATTTCAAGCCTTTCACCAAACCAACACAGCCACCCTTTTCTAGATGTTACAGCAAAGGATACCATATGAAAATTTCAAAATTGAGGATAGAAGTCACTTCTGCTAATCCTACCCAATTAACTAACTAAAATATAGCCATAATAATAACTTGAAACCAGGTTATAAATTATATCACTATCTATAACACTTCCTCAAGCTAGAGCATAGATACTATCTACACCAAGCTTGTTACATAAACTAAAAAAAAATCTTGATGAAAACAATTCTTGATATTCAATTGAGAAAACTTCATACTCAATCAATAAACAAACATAGAAAGTATAAAATGCTAAGATAATAAATTTATATGCATAAGTTAATATGAATTAAATTCCTAAATAAACTTAAAATCCCATATTAACAATTCCTAGCCATCTCGTGGTAGCACTTTTTAGCTCTATAAGATAACCACTAATACCCAGATTTGAAAGCATAAAGATGGTAGCCCAGATAAATTGTTCTCTTCACAAGATGTTACTACTAAGGACCTATGTCTAAAAGATTTGTATTGCAGAATGAAAAGTTGAAAAAGAACTACATAAATATGAAATGTAAAAATCAAGAAGTTGCATAACATAAAATATCATGCAAGAAGTTTTTTTTTAAAAAAAAAAGATTATGAAGAGGAAAAAATGACAACAAAAATACCTTCAAATTTGGTACTAGTTGAAGGATGCGGTTATTAGCGCGAACACCAGACAAACTCCTCCAGCTAGTCTCATCAATTTTTGCTAATATGGACGGGTCAAAAATGTTCAGACACTGTAATACAAGTAACTGCCATCTATTACTTAAGAGTTTAATCAAATAAGTAAAATCTCAGACTTTGAATTCATGCACTAAATATTTATTAATATAACAGATATAAAAAGGGCAATTCCACCTATACTTTTGACATATCTTAAGAAGATTAATCACTGAACATAAACGCAAGGTGAAAGCACCCAATATGCATGGGAATGGAAATCAGGGCATTTACGAAAATTTGTCTAATGTGGCATGAGCTTACATATATAAGTTAATCGAACACTAGAAAACATGATCTTCAAAAATAGCTAACCAAACATAGTAGAATATGCAAGGAGAATAATCATTCATAAACAATTGAATGCATAAATCATTTAAAATATTCTTATGTGCATACCTCAGGAGCAGAAACAACAGAAAGGCGCGCATAAGGAAAGTCAATCGAAATCCCATTGAACTTAAAACGCATCAATGGGACTTTTGCACTCTTGACACACTGAAGTTCTGTCACTTCTACTCGCCCTTCTAACATTGATCTCAGAACAATGAAAAAGTCCTCCTGCAACAAGATGCATTATGATTTGCAATTAACAAAGAAATGCAATTAGTGGCATATACAGACTTACCTCCATGGTGGAAAAATATGGACCAACACACAATGCATCAATGTCAGATTCAGGTCCATGAACCTATATAGTTGTTATTTTGTTAAACAATTGTAAACAAACAGCAGCAACAAGAAAATATAACTTTTGTGAAGAACAAGATACCAAAATTTAACTTTCTATGAAAAAGTTAGAAATCAAGATTTAGCACATATCAACAGTAAAACCTTAGGGAAATAGAAATATAAAAGTAATAAAACAGTGCACTTTTACCATTTTTACACAGGCCAGGAAATTTGATAACTGAAAACTAAAGTAAATCTTTGCCATGTTATTCATTGCTAATAGAATTTCTCCAAACGAACAGAAACACCAATTTATTATGATAATACAAAAACAAAACAAACAAAGCAAAAGAAGCAATTACTTAGTTGGAAAGCATCGTAAAATTCTTATAGAAGGAAAAAGATAGTTGAGGACTCAATTTCAAATGCACATAAGCTCCAGTATGCATACACATGCACAAACATATACATGCATCATATGCCCACACACGCCAGCACCTATAAGGCAATGTCCATAAATACACAATGTTGACTGGCCAAATATTTAATACAAGTCAGTCTCTTCTTCTAGATCGTAAAGGTCAACAGGAAAAAAACTAGATGAGGATGGTTTTCTCACAAGAGGAATATGAAGCTTAATGGAAGCAATTTCTAAAGCAATTAGATGCATGGAAAAAATAATCAGCATTTCAGAAATAAAAAATAAGGCCATGGATTAAAACAACATAGCACAAATGCCCTTTGTTAGTCATGTTACATCAATCAAACACATTGATAAAGAAAGAAAATATTTCACAAATTTTCATTGTAAAAAAAATCTTAATGAAAATACGTGCATGGCATCTGTCTTAAGAATAATAAACTAAAGATCCAGATAACTTACCCCTAAACCATATGAACCATATGTAAGAACAGTGGCACTTGTTTGATAAATCACAGTCTTAGGTAGATGACGTTGCCAAGCGATCTTCCTTATCCATTCCCGGACTATCTACTAGGAATAAACATGTTACACTTATAGCAGGGCTTTGATGACAAGTTGATTTCAGAAATAAGTACTTCATATACAGAAAACAAAATAATTCTAAAACTGAAGAACAAACTTACTTTGTAACAACATAGAAAAGAAACAACCCAATATTTTCATTATTAGCTAATGGGAATACTATTTCTAGGGGGAAAAGGAGAAAACAACAGCTGGAGATTGGATCCCTTAATCTTAAACTAACTGTTGGAGATATACAGCAAGGAGCAAAGGCATATCCATCACCACAACGACCAAAAGAAAAAGACAAGAAAAAGAACAAGCGAGCAAACAACTTCAAATTTATCAACTTGCACAACAGACTTGGCCACAACTAATCCCCATTTTAAATATCTAATTTTC
>JBBMKF010379319.1:0-14371 GCA_037834155.1 Curcuma caesia
ATCATCCCAGGTCTATACCTCCAAAGACACGCTTGCTTAAGATGTTAAAGTATAAGTCTATATGACTAAGATGACTTGAATACCTCAAGTCGAAAGAAACTTCCACTCAAATTGCAATGAGATCTTTATAGATATGTATAGAACCACATAAAATCTCATGATATGTCACATTTGGTAAATTAGTTACTCTTAATCAACATCTATATGCTAATCTCAACATTCCAATGTTTTCAGTCAGTTAGAATTGATTGTTTGGTTAAACCAAGGAGTCTAATATATACTAGTCTTCCAGAATCAACGATGTCCAGTATCATGAAATCATCGATTAGGAAATATTTCAATACATACATAATTGCATATGTAGATATACCCATAATTGTGATATAATCACAATTTCTCTCATTTTATACATTGTATCATGGATTTTATTAATTGAGTTTAAGATCTAATCAGATATATAGAAAATGTATACTCAAATAGTATTTTATTTATCTAATAAATAGTACATTATTTAAGGTGATTACCTTAGAACACCTCTCAATGGTCTAATGTCAATCGTTTTGGTATCTAATATCACATAGGCTTCTACATGACTCTCAAACTTGTATTGAGGTAGACTAGGCGGGTTAGTGAATTAGACGTCTAGGCAGAAAATCATGATCAATGGAACTGGGCAAAGAAGACTTGGAAGATCCAAGGCCCCAGGTGGAGAGTCTAGATGGATTAGTGGATTAGACGTCTAGTAAGTTGATGGGTCAGTGAAGATCGAACATTGAAAGGAAAGTCCTAGGGGGTTAGAGGATTATATGCTGAGCAGGAAGTCCAAGCAGGTAAAGGGTGATCGGATGTTTGGCGGTGAGAAGTCTATTGAGTGATTAGTCCTAACTAGATGTTAGACAAGACAAAGTTCAAGTAGATCTAGAAGACTAGATGTTTGGTAGGTGGGAAGTCTGTCGAGTGACTAGTCCTAACTGGAGGTTAGGAAAGGATAAGTTCAAGCAAGTTAAGGGTGATCGGATATTTGACAAAAGAAAATCCTAGGAGAGTGACCCTTAGGTAAGCCTAGTATGTTAGACATATTAGCATCTCAATAGAGTTTTGATGTGTGATCAAATAAGTTTGAAATTACGTCCTGGTTATACTTGATACATGTATAGGGACTTAGGAGAACATACGTAATCCAGATGGCGAACCTTAGTAGAAGACGTAAGCTAGCGAGAAGGATGGCACGGGAAAGGAGTCGATGGGCTCGATGCATTCAAGGTATAAGGAACTGTAGAAGAGTACTCTAGCAGAGCGAGAAGGATGCATGGGAGTGAGTCAGAGGGGCTCAGTGCATCCGAGAGATGAAAAGTTGGAAGCAAGACTGCGCAAGACAACTAAGGTAAAACGGAAAAGGAAAATGGTCAATCGAGATTGACCATTCCACACACCAGAAACTGGTCAAGTGCTCGGACTCGCCAGACTCCAAGCACCCAAATCCATTACGAGTGCCCCAGCGTCTAGGTGCTTAGATCCCTTTAGAGCGCCCTAGTGTCCAGGCGCCCAGATCCCTTTAGAGCACCCAAGCATCCAAGCACCTATATTATTCCTTTCGGGTGCTCGGATATCCATTCTAAGTTAGCACAAACCATTGCCAAGACAGATTAGGATGGAGTCCACGTCAGCAAAATCTAAGCTCCCAAATAGTTTCCAGACTCCCGAAAGACTTCTAAGCGCTCGAAACTATCACGTCAGCACAATGACCAGATAAAAAAAGTTATAAATAGACTAAAGCTCAAAGGAGAATGTACACACTCGATTTTATTTATTTTCGTTTAATTTGTTTTAGTGTCTATACTCAACCATTGTACTAGGTTTCTTTGTCTTCAGATCATCTCTGACGAGGACATTTTGAGTAGAGCTTTCATAATTCTTAGATTAACAATGCGAAATTGTGTGCCTCATGTTTCTTTTATGTTATATTTCTATTTTAATTAGTGTGTCCTTGCTAAAACGTTAGTAAGAGAAAAAAATTTATTTTTATTGTAGGTCATTATTCATCCATCTCCTCTAGCAATCCATGAATATCTTCTCCTGCACCAATAATTAATATCAGAGTTGGACAGCTCAAAAGGACTAACTGCCAACTCAGCAACTAGATCAAGAGGAATGGCTAGATTAAACATCCACCTATCGAAGTTTGAGGGAGAATTCATAATTTGAAAAAGATAATGGAGGTATTTTTTAAATAGATTTTGAAATTATGATATATATTAAATATGGTTTTGAAGTGTCTAGGAGCGAGGATAGAGAAGAAATCGATGAACTATGATGGACTAAGAAGCAGCGAAATGAATTCATGGCAAATGGTAAGGTTAAATTCCATCTGCTAAGTGTGTTACCAGTGTAGGAATTCAATCAGATCAGTACCTACAACTCCACCAAAGATTTTTAGGAAAAATTCTTAGAATTTCATGAAGGTATCTCGTAATCAAGCTAGCAAGAAGAGATCTGCTCAGAAATCAACTAAGCAATTTAAAGCTGGATAAGGGGGGAAACAGTGGCTCAACTACATGCACAACTTAAGGAGATATTAATAAATCTCTAAAATCTAGACGAAAGAGTGTCAAATCGAGACACTATAAGGTATGCATTGAACTTTTTTCCATGGACCCCAGAATGGATGTCTATAGTAGATTCCTATTATATTTTGAAGAATCTAAAGGTAAGTAGTTTAGAGGATTTATTTTCTACTTTAGAATTACACAAATCTAGATGTGCAGGTTTGAAAGAAACAAGGAGTCAAACCACAACATCACTTTACAAGTAAAAGGGACCGAGTTAGACTCGGACACGTCACTAGATGTAGATGAAGAAGCCTTCCTATCTGGTAAGAAAAACTGAAAAGTTTTTTTTAAGGCTAATAATTTTGAGAGGAGACAAGCAACTAAATTATTAAAGAAGAAGCAGATGAGAAAGGTCAAATGCTTCAACTATGACAAAGAAGGTCACATAAGGATAACTGCCCCAAACTTAAGAAAACAATCAAAGAAAAGGGGAAATAAAAGATGAAGACCAAACAAAAGAATCTAAAAGCAACTTGGGACTACTCTTCAGAAGATTTAATGTCAGAATAAATAGTGGGGCTTGCACTAATGACAACGTAAGAAGAAGAGTCAGAAGTGGGATTAAGCGACGAAAGCAATTGTGCAGGGGGAACCTCAATCAACAAATCGAAAACGGTAAGCGAGATGCGTAACCTGCCCTATGATCAATTATATGATGCAATTAAAATGTTATTTAGGTCATTATATAAAGTTAGAAAGAAATATATGAAATTAAAACAAACAAATCTTGAACTAGAAAATAAATTTTCTAGTATAGTACATGTCCTAAGGAAGAATATGAAAAATTAACTATTGATAATTTAATACTAAGGGACTAGATAGATACCTTAACATTATCCTTAAGAAAATTTTCTACTAGTTTAGATAAGTTGTACAATGGACCAAAATATAATTATCAAAATTTCAAGGGTCAAAATAAAAAAGTACTAAAATGGTTCATTTCAGAAAAATATTTGATAATTCTAGTAGGTTTAAATTTATTTTGAATTCCAAAATCAATTTTGACAGCTTAAATTCTTTTTTGAATAGTCAACCAAGAAATTATTTTTTTATTATTTTATGGTTGACTTGATCTCCAAAAATAATTTTTTAGAATATTTTGTATAGATTTTTTTATAAAAATTATTTTTCTGTGAAAATATGATATGTTTTCTATTAGTATATAAAATTTTAGATTTTTTGAATGATTAAATATTTTTTAATAATTATCAAACAAAAATCATGTATTTTAAAATTTGAAAATTAAAATTGGTGAAAATTAATTTTTCATGATTAAAGATATAGTGATCTATATTTGGTAAAAATTTTAAAATTTTTTATGGTCTGAATAATTAGTACCCTATTTTTTATACAATCCTACTATTTTTTCCTATTATAAAAAGGGGGAGTAATAGAAAATTAGAAATTAGATATAAATCTAAGGGAGTAACAAAGTAAGAATAATTTTATTGCATTACGCTTGTTCATTTTTTATTATGTTTATTTTTTATTAGTAATTTATCTTAATTTTAAACTTAATTAGTTTGATCAAAATTATAAAGGAAGAAATTGTTAGTACTTAGTGGATTTTGATGTGTGGGTAAATAAGTCTGAAATTAAGTCCTGATTATATTTGATATGTGTATCTAAGTGTATAGGGACTTAGAAGAATACACGTTATTTAGATGGCGAACCTTAACAAAAGACGCAAGCGAGAAGGATGACACGGGAAAAGAGTCAATGGGTTCGGTGCATCCGAGGTACGAGAAGTTGCGAAAGAGTACTTCGACAGAGTGAGAATGACGCACGGGAGTGAGCTAGAAGAGCACGGTGCATTCGAGGGACGAGAAACTGAAAGGAAGACTGCACAAAGTGACCAAGACAAAATGAAGAAGGAAAATGATCAATAGAGGTTGACCATTTTCAGATGCTTGGAACTGGTCCAGCGTCCAAACTCGCCAGACTCCAGGAGCCCGAATTCATTCCGAGCACCCCAGCATCTAAGCCCCCAAATCCCTTCCAAGCGCCCAGATAACCATTCTAAGTTAGCGTAAGCCATTGCCAAGATGGATCAGGATGGAGTCCACCTCGACGGAATTTAGGTGCTCGGGTCATTTTCAGGCGCCTAGATTGCATGAGTCGTCCAAAGATGTTAATGGACCATTGTTAGAGTGAATTGGATTCGACTTATCCAGGAGTCTGGAAGGCTTCCAGGCTCCCAAAACTACCACATTAGCACAACGGTCAAATCAAAGAAAAAGTTATAAATAAACTGAAGCATGAAGAAGAATATACACACTTAGTTTTATTTATTTTTGTTCAATTTGTTTTAGTGTCTATGCTCAACCATTATACAAGATTTGTTTACCTCCCGATCATTTTTGATGAGGAGATTTTAAGTAGAGCTTTCATAGTTCTTAAACTAATAATTCGAGAATTGTAACCAAGTAATTCTGTGCCTCATGTTTCTTTTATGTTATATTTCTGTTTTAATTAGTGTGTCCTTTCCAAAACGTTAGCAAGAGAAAAAATTTATTTTTATTGCAGGTCGCTATTCACCCCTCTCCTCAAGCAATCCACGAATCACTTCTGCTGCACCAATAAGACAAACTACAATTAGGCTTATATTGCTTGCTTATTTGTTGTATGCATATCTTGCAGCAACCAAGAGCTGGAAGCATGACAGAAGCAAACATACGCAATCAAAATAATACTTGGAGTCAACTCAAGTTAAATTGGATCAAAGCAAATCCGAGCACCCGGATCATGTTCCAAACCCTCGAACAATCCAAGCACCCTAGGCTAGTCTAGGCGCCTGGACTAGGATAAGACTCGGCTGGATAAAGACCGACGGAGTTGGGTTAGATTTGATCGGTCTAGGGTGATCAAAAAGGGATCCAAGTGCTCAGAAGGGTTTTTATAAGTACTTAGCGAGCAACATTAAAGGATCAATAATTCACTTCTCATCTCTGATTCTACTGTGCTTATGAATGCAATTGAAGCTCTCCTCGTGCGATCGAAAAAGTTCAAAGAGGAGTGTACTGCTTTCAGGACTTCTAGATTAGCTCGACTCCAAGTGTTAGTTTTATATTACTTTAAATTTTATTATTTATTTTTGTACCTGGAGTGTAAGACTGGTTTCTCTGTCTTTAAAAAAGTTTTGGAAATGAGATTACTTGTGGACGAGTGCCTCTCTTACATATGTCTTAAAGAACCAACTCTAGGAGGTTGGGAACCAAGTAAATCCCATGTGTCTTTTTTCCTTAGTTGTTATTATTTATATTCCACTGCCACTAACACTCTTGATAGAAAAATGGAAGAAACAAATAAATGATTGAGATTCATCCTCTTCTCTCACACGCAACAGTCCTATAGCTAAGACTTATGACTTCTTCGAATAGTCAGGACTGAGAAAGCCGTGGGTGACTATAGCTTAGAAGATATATTTGCACCGAATCATACATTCACATTGTGGCTCCTTGCTCATGGGAGGTTGCAAACCTGAGATAAACAACCTTATGTGTAAGATAAGGATTGTACCTTTTGTGGGGCTGAGCATGAGATACAGGAGCATATCTTCTTCAAATGTTCAGTGGTTGATGCACTTTGGAGGAGAGTTAAAGGATAACTACAGATGCATTAGGAGATATATATCCATATATAAGAGGATGCTTTAGGTCTTCAAATAGTACTATCGTGGGACACGAGTCTTCACTAAATCTTAACAACTAACAATGTCAGCCATGGTTCATTTTGTATATCGCAAGCTAGGAACCGAAGCTTATTTGAGAGACAATAGATTGATGTTGAGTGTACTTATAAGAAGATACAAATATACAAGAGGAAACCCCTAAGAAGAAGGGCTCATTGGATTAAGAAGATGAAGATTCTAAAGTTGAGAGATGCTCAACATCTAAAATGAAGGTAAGGAAATGCCCACCTCTTTATCTGAATATGAGGAAAAAGAAAAAAAGTTCACTAGATCAACAACAAGCATCAACATTGGAGTCGAAGACGATGAGCTGTCTACCTTATTAAAGTACAAGGAGTAAGTGTGTACCACCTCTAAGAGTGTAGAGGGCCCCACACAAAGATGCATACATATTTTAATTATTAAATGTAGCGATCATATTGTATACTTTGAGTGTAGGAAGAAGGGACACTACAAAAGCAATTGTTAAGTTTAATAAAAAAAAAAAGTTTAAGTGACTTCCAAGGTAAAGGAGAAGTCAAATCTATGACATGGAAGGGCAGAACACATAATATGTTTCTTTTACAACAAAAGAAAAAAAAAACTATCATGGAATCAATATTTGAGGAGGAAATCTAAGAAAGATATAGGAGGGAACTTCAAAGGTAAAACCCAAGGTATTATTATCTACTTGTAGCAATGCAATTAGTAATGATATTTCTTTAATTCATTATAAGAAATATGCTAGAATTAAAAGTTAAAATCTCAATGCTTATTATCATAAAAATAGAAAACTAGATAAACCTATGTATAATTTTAAGAAAATCTTTCATAAGGTCAGGGTTCAGTGGCATGATAACTCTAGAAGGAATTATCATAGTAAGATTATTTTACCTAATTAGTGAGAGAAAAATAAAGAAGAATCTAGATGATCAATTCAAAAGAATAGACACATGTCTAGAAATAAGAATTTTCAAATGAATAATAAGTTGTTAAGGAAATTAAAATTGATGAATCAATTCTTAAGGTCAAATTTTGATAGAAGACCTTAGGAAAATAACTAAAGATCATATAATAGTTTTAGCGGTTTATAATATTTTTGAATTAAAATTTCAATTTGAATAAATAGACGCACTTTAAAATATCATTAAAGTCCACTCACACTTTTAAATGATAATAAAAATTTAAATGATTATTTAATAGTTTTTCCTTAAATTTTAAATGCAAATAAATTTAATAGTTTTATTCTTAAATTTTAAATGACTCAAAATGGTCATTGAAATCTACTCATGTTTTCTAAAATGACTCAATATAGTCATTTATAATCTTCACTCAAATTGTAATATGCATATTTTCTTCTCAAAGTTTGAATGTGAATAGATTCACTCTAGTTTATTCGTGCTTTAAAATAACTAAATAATTCAAAAATAATCATATAACATTTTTGATCAAAATGATTAAATGATCCTTTTTTTTTAATTTTAAATTTGAATAAATAGATATACTTAAAGAGGTTGATTAAAATTATTATGTGACATTGTAATATTTTGATAAAAAAATACTATTTTTAAAATTTATTTCTTAAAAAAATAAATGTGCTATTGTTTCACTTTGAGTTTTATTATTTTTAAAATTTTTAACACATAATACATTTAAAAAATTTACAATAGCATTTTACTATTTTCTCTTTTAATTTTTTTTTAATGATGTTCAGATGTTCTAAATATTTTAACTTATTTTACAATTTTAACTAAAATTATCACGTGAATTGTAGTCTAATTTTTTAAGGATAGATGGGTAAGAATACAATTAGAATTTTTTTTGGCTTAAGGATTCACCGACTTAAAGAAATAAATTTAATAAAATACACTCAATATAATTTTTTTGAAAAATTTAAAAAATTCTCTTTTAATAATTTAATAAAAAAATGTGTTGATTTTTTCATTTAATGTGAATATTTTGTCCTAATAAATTTTATTGTTATTTTCTATATAAATGTTAAAGATTCTTTTTATTAATAATAAATTATTTTTAAATTTTATTTAAGTAAATTTTAAAAAATTGATCATTTTCTATTTGAATTTCACTTGGATTTTAAGTTAAAATATTTTGATTTCAGTTTTTTTATTTTTCTTATTTTTGGTGCCTTGAATTAGAAAATTTTAACATAAATTATTATTTCTTAAGTTACAGAAACCAAAACGAAATCTTGGTTACTGAGGGCTAAAGTGAAAATTTCTCATTAAATAAAAGATTGGGCATCGTAATCGCTATTCCGAAAGCTCGTCGTCAAGATCTTCCATCCCGGCGCCCCGCCCTCCTCTGTTGATGCTAAGCCGCTAGTTGGCGCCGTTTTTTTTTGTAATCCCTAGGAAGCATAGATCACGCAACAACCTTTTCGGTATTTCATTCACAATTTCCTTATCCTACCTGTCTTCTTCTTGATTCATCTTTTTTTTGTTCAAAGATGACATGGAACTTGTCAATACCTCGTCGTCATCGAGAGCATCCGTCCCGTCCTCCTCCATCGATTCTAAACTGCTAGGTGACGTCGCTTTTCTTTTTGATCCCTTGAAGGCGCGGATCTCGGAACAGTCTTTCCAGTAATTCTTTCATAATTACCTTGTCCTACCTCGTAGTCTTTTTGATTCTCGATTCATCTTTTTTTTGTTCAAATATGGCACGGAACTTCTCAGGATGGACGTCGATCTCTTGTGCCTCTTTGAGCATTCTATAATATCTCTAGGTTTTCTTAGGCAAGATCACTATCGCCTTATTAGGTTTGGATATCTGACACACTTATTTCTAACTAAAGCTAGCTCTATTTTATGTTCTCGATCATCTTGGCTGATGATTTGTTGGATGCTTTGTCTTCCTTATTTCATCTCCATCCTAGGTCCCTGTTATGGGTGTTATAGCCCCCCATCTAGGACTTGGTCCACTATACCAGGATCGGATCGGCAGCACAGCCTGCCCTTTCGGCTCGGCAGCACAGCCACTCGGCTCGGCAGCACAGTCTGCCCATTCGGCTCGGCAGCCCTCACTGTCATTCGGCTCGGCTCGGCTCGGCACTCAGCCTACTCAGCCCATGCGACTCATCATAATAGTCTGCTTAAAGTCATCCTTGGATATGACTTATCACGAATGGTCTTCTCAAGATCATGCCTTGTCATATCAAGGTCTTTTTCAAGACCATGCCTTGCCATATCAAAGTCTTCTCAAGATCATGCCTTGTCATATCAAGGTCTTCTCAAGACCATGCCTTATCATATCAAGATCTTTCCAACACCATACCTTGTCATATCATGATCTCCTTAAAGGATCATGTCTTGTCAGCACAGATCTCATCCAGATCTTCTCAAGCTTATAAGAAGGCTCCGAAGGTATTCAAAGGAGGGGGGAGGAGGCTCTCTCTCTCTTCTCTCTGGCTCACTCTCTTTATCTTTTTTGGGCTGAGCATTTCATTACTGTTAGAATATTAATATATATTATAATATATATATTACCCGGTCTATGTGACCCAGTATTATATTACCCGGTCTATGTGACCCGGTCTAAGAAATATTGCCTATATATATGGCTATAACCTGTGTATTATTTAATTTTAATTCAATTAATAGAAAGTTATTTTCCGACAAAGACTAAGTACAACGAAGGCTCTATTCAAAAGCATAAAGCTTGCCCTTGAGACTAAGTACAACGAAGGCTCTATTCAAAAGCATAAAGCTTGCCCTTGGCAACGTGGAATTAACTTCGGCAAGATATATACATTATTCACATGTTTATGGCTCTTACTGCTCAACTCAAGTTGCTGATATATCAACTAGATGTTAAAGTGTATGTTTAACAACCCCAAGGACATATATATCAAATCATCAACATAAAGGCATGTTATAAGAAAATTTATTGTACCTTTTGTCTTCACATACAATGATGGCTCACTTGGACTTCTTTGGAATCTAATTTTCTGAAAATAATTATCAATTTTGCTATTCCATGCTTGTGGAGCTTACTCTAACTCATAAAGAACTTTTTGAAGTTGATACACTATATTTTCTTAACTTGTAATTACATGTCCTTGGGGTTGTTGAGCATACACTTCTTCATCGATTTCTCCATTCAAAAACGTAAATTTAACAAGAAATATGTGATGTTGTACAATAAATTTTCTTATAGCATGCCTTTATGTTGATGATTTGATATATATGGACAATAATATTATGATGATCGAAGATTTTAAGAAAGTCATGATGAGCCAATTTGAGATGACAAATCTAGGACTTATGAGATATTTTCTTGGTATACAAGTGAAGCAAGAGAATGGTAGAATTTTTGTTTCTCAAGAAAAATATGTTGCTATTTGATGAAGAAATTCAACATGACTTGCTACAAAGCCTCTTATACTCCTATGGTAGTCAATGATAAGCTTTCAAAAAATGATGGAGCTAAAAAGGTTGATGAAACCATTTACACAAAACTTGTTGGATCACTCATTTATCTCACAAATACAAAATTGGATCTTATATATGCTGTTGGCGTTATCTCAAGATTTATAAGCAAGCCTAATAAACTTCATCTTGCTACAGGTAACCATATTCTTAGATATGTGCAAGGAACTAAGAATTATGGAATAATATTTGAAGCTGAGAACGATAATAAATTGCATGATATTTTTTATAGCGATTAGGTAGATTCAATAGATGATTGCAAGAATACATCAGACTATATTTTCTTCATAGGAACAAAGCCTATTTCTTGGTTATCAAAGAAACAAAATACTGTGACTATGTCTTTTTATCAAGGCTGAATATATATCAACATGTGGAGCGTCATGTGAAGCTATTTGGGTGAGGAGAATTCTCAAGGATATGAAACAAGAATAATATGTGCCAACCATACACTTATGTGACAATATGTCTGCTATTGCAATGACCAAGAATCCTATTTTTCATAGTCGCACAAAGCACATTGAGTTACAACATCACTTCATTAGAGAGTTAGCAAGCAAAGGAGAAATTGAATTAGCCTTCTGAGATTAAGTTGTAGATATCTTCACAAAGCTGCTTTCAATCGAAAAGTTTCACTACTTGCGTGATAAATTTGGAGTATTAGATCTCTGAAAATTAAGAGGGAGGGTTAAAAGTTAATTTTTGAGAACTAATGCACATGCAAGCATGCTAAGAATTGATGCATATGCATGCTGAGAATTAAAACGGATGCATGCATTTTGTGGTTTCAAGAACCTAATAGATGATGATCAAATTAATTAAGCAATAACTAATGTCATTCTAGAACTATCTATGATGTATTTATAAGATCGTAGTGGCTATGCCACAAACATATTCAATACGAGATAATCCATTAGATTTTGATTTCTCTATTTTTATATTGTTCTCTACTTCAATATCTATCACTTATAACTACTTGCCAAAAAGAAACTGGAAGATCGTCAACCTATATGTTTTTCCAGCAACTTATTTTGGGATTGAGTCTAAATAGAAGTCTCGCTGACTGATGTGTATAAGAAGCTGGTGTTCATCAATCTGTGGCTGAATATGTTTATTAAATTGATAGTGTTTATCAGATTGTTGTCAGTGATTGATAGTTTTCAATTATCAGATAAAATGATGCGTTTGCTATGTTTTAGCCACTGAATCTAGTGATAGTTTTCAGCTCAGATAATATGATTTTTTGAATGTGTTTCTCAGATTAGTTTTTGAATCTGTTTATCTGTTTCAGAACTGAGTTATTGATATTCAGTCACAGAACTGAATCTGTTTATGATGTTCAGTTTCATGGCAGAATTGAGTTTGTGATGCTCACTGTTTCAGAACTGAATCTGTTTACCAACTGATGTACTTACCTGTCTATAAACTTTGTTTTGTTGAGGGTTACCAGTTTAAAAATTGATGTGTTTACAACTGTGATATGAACAGAGTTTCAGTTTCAGACCTCAGTCACAAATCGAAATTGTTTAGCGATCAGTTTTATAATTTAAGCTTCATATAGCATCCGACTAGAGAATCAAAGGACAATGCTATCAGATACTGATTTCTTTGCATAGTGAACTTATGAAGTGCCTGATGCTATCTGATAACTGAAACTGATACTTTGATTTCTTGGCACGGCCAGGAATATTTACAAACGAAAAACCTTTCACTCTATATTTTTAACAAATTACTAAATCATCATTTAATAACTTCCTATCAACTGTATATCACCACCTCACCTGTAAATATCACTTAATCTTCTGAAAATATCAAAATTTTAACTGTACATTTCATTATCACTTTCAGTATAAATGCCCTGTGTTGTTAGATAGACACATTGCATCAATGATAGCAGAAGAGACGTAATTCAAAGTAGATGAAATCGATGGATGATTGCCATCAATAATAGATCCTACTATCATTGCACTTGTCATGCATTTATTCAACCACCAATAATAGATCCAATAGAAAGAAGATCGTCCATAACTCAGTCACAAGAATTTTAGTCGTAAATGGTTGAACAAATACGTTACAAGTTGATTTGGTTTACATCCATAATTGTTGTCGGCGTTAACATCAGCCAAAATGAGGCTTACAATGATCAACATCAGCTACTTAACTCATTTAACAGACTTAGATATATATTTGAGCTTTCATTACTATCAAAATAGTTGAACAAAGCAGATTGTCTACTTCCATAATTATTGTCAGCGTCAACATCAACCACCAATACGAGGCTTGAAATGATCAACATCAACTACTACTATTGCCTACCAATACCGAACTAATCTCCAATGGCAATTGCAATACTCGTTGACAATACAAACCTGATAAACCAAGAATTTCCTTAGTGGTTTTGACGCCTTCTAGGGCTAGAAGGCCTTCTGTTCTAATGATGGTTTTATTAGCTCTTATATACAGTAGTTCAATTTAGTGTCTTATTGGGGAATTGAAGTACATAAGCATAGATCGTATTACATTTATTGTGAAAATAAATAGAGGATCGGCTACACACGTTTAGATATCAGCAAGAAGATCAGTCACTTGGTTCGACACCACCATTTCGTATCAGAACTCCCATGTACCTACAAATATCACCATCACAAAAAAAAAAAAAGCAGCAAGGCATTCATTAGTGGTTAGATATGCTTTTATAATAATCAAAATTAGACGTAAAATTCACTACTTGATTATCACCTGCCCAACATCATGACAGTGGCTTGAGGATTAGTTCCTGGGGAGAAACTGAAGGTGGATCCATCAATCACCCTCAGCCCATCCACGCCGATCACTCTGTACTCATGGTCGACCACTTTCCCTACTTCACACCCGCCATGGTAATGGCTAATGGTGAGCACGAGGTCCCTGCAGTATTGCTCCAGCGAAGTGGCGTTCTGCGCACTTCTTGCTCTGTTAATGACGAGTAAGCTCGCAGTGAGAGCCTGTAAGTACTCCACCGTTTGATTCGGATATCTGAATTTGGACAACGCTTGGGAATCGATCACTCTCATGATCGTCTGCAATGCCTCCACGCATGTTTTAAGATCGTCAGGCTCCGTGAAGTAGTTGTAAGTTACTGATGGATTGTCCTCTGGGTCGAGATTCTTGAGACGAAGATATCCTCGGGAGAGAGGCTTTGCCAATTTCTCAACTACTACGCCGCCTTGGAAGTTGCCTTCAAAAAGCGCTGCGACCGAAGAGCCAGTCAAGGACTCCACATAGAAGCCCGGACGGATTCCGACGACTTGACCCCGAGTGGTAGTCAGTGGCTCAGGCGAAGGCACGGCGAAAATGTTCATCGGGTTGTCGGCGATGCCATGGCCGACCATCGGCTGGTCCAGGACCACCTCGATGCCGAAGGACTTGAGATGGTCCTCGGGGCCGACGCCGCTCAACATGAGCAACTGTGGGCTACCAAGAGCGCCAGCTGACAGTATGATTTCGCCTGCTGAGAAGCCCTTGAGGCGGGCCTCGTGGATGTTTCCGATTTCGTCCTTGTACACCACTCCGTACGCCTGTGAGTTTTTATGCTGGCCGGTAACGTTCTTGAACAAGATCCTCTGCGCAGTGGCTCGCAAGAGCACGGTGATCCTGGCGGGGTC
>JBBMKF010379429.1:0-14371 GCA_037834155.1 Curcuma caesia
CCATTGCTTCACCTTCTGCTTTCCTCTTCGGAGCCGTTCTATTTCCGGAAGAAGAAATAGCGGGGATGCGGATTCCGCAGTTGATCCTCCTCCTCCTCCTCCTCGTTGCCTCCGCTGCCGTGGTGGTTACTGCGCAACATCCGGCCGCCGCGTTCGAGGCCGGCCTGAGGCTGGAAAGAACGCTGCCAACGAAGGGCGTCCGCCTGGATCATCTACGAGCCCGCGACCGCGCCCGCCATGGCCGGTCCCTGCTGGGCACGTCCGGCGTGGTGGATTTCCCCGTCGAGGGCTCCGCCAATCCCTTCACCGTCGGGTGTGTGCTCTTTCTGTTTGCGAAAAAAAAGTTTCTTTTTGCTTCTTTTGTCCTCTTGCTTCGTTTTTTGTGGAAAGAGGAGTTTTTTTTTTGGTTTGTTCAATTCCTATGCTTTTGGAATTGATTCAAATTGTTCGTTGATGGGATTCTAGATTCGTGTTCTTGAAATTGTATTTCCTAAACTCAGGTTTTCCCCGGCTTCTTGTGAAGCCGTCGTTAGTAATTACTAATCAATGGGCTCTTAATCTGGTTTTCCCCTGCTCTACTCATTGTTCTTGGTTTTGGGATTTAAATTTTGTTTGGTTTGTTTACGTTGGTGCTTAATCTGTTTAATCTGGCGATATAACTTCAGGCTTTATTACACTCGCGTGAGACTGGGGAACCCAGCTAAAGACTATTATGTTCAGATTGATACAGGGAGCGATGCCTTGTGGGTGACTTGCAGCCCTTGCAATGGTTGCCCAAGTTCTAGTGGGTTGAATGTAAGACATCTTGCATCTCATTTGGGATTTCTCTCGATCATTATTATTATTACTGTTGGCTATGTATCTTGTTTGTATTATTATGATTTCTGTATGCGTTTGTCAGAACTTGAGTGTTTATTTTTTTAAAATTTAAACTTGTTGGTGTCAGATTTTTGGAGCTTTGGCTGCATAAATTGTTGTTTTCTCGTATGCAGATCCAACTGAACTTCTATGAACCGAACGAGTCATCCACATCTACAGTTCTTACTTGTTCTGATGATCGTTGTAACTCTGCTCTCCAAATTGGAGAGGCCGTGTGTCCTTCTGGCTTTTCAAGTGATGCCTGCAGTTACTCCTTCAAATACGGTGATGGGAGTGGAACTGCTGGATATTATGTATATGATACTATCTACTTTGATACAATTACTGGAAATCAACAGTCGTCGAATTCTTCAGCTCAAATTGTTTTCGGGTATATATTCTTACTAGAACTATACTGACATACTGGTGTTTTCATGTTATTTAAATTTCAAACCAATTGATATCTCCAGGTCAGGGCAGAATTTGCATCCCTTATTTTATATATGTATGTTATAACTTTTGATACTGAGGGCAAATGATCTTAAATTGGCATTCCACTGTTCAGCTTGAGTACCATCAATGATAAACTATTATATGCCATGGGACAGTGCAAATTTTTTGTTTTTTGAATCTTCCTGAGCAATAAATAATGAAATGCCATAAACTTGTAGACCCCAGAACTATTTTTTTCACAAGTATTTCATGAACAAAAACTCAGTGGCAATATATGGTATCATGTATTGGAATCGGTAATTGGGCTTCTTTTAGTTAAAGGGTGTGTTTCAATGTAAAGTATGTTGTACTATATGTTGTTAGCAAGGGTAGTCATTTATGGGTTTTTTAGATGCAGGTTATTACTTGTTGCTGAATGCATGCAGTAGATAATAACGTTTTAGTTTCTCTGATCTATAATAAATACCTTTCTGCTTGTTGAATCCTTTTTAGTTTTCTCGACAATTCACTCTTTGATACTGAAGATTACAAGAAGCAAACTGTCACATTTACAACTTGAAACTAACTTTTATACAGATGTAGCAACTCACAATCGGGGGATTTGAGAAAGTCAGACAAGGCAGTTGGTGGGATTTTTGGGTTTGGACAGAATGGATTATCTGTCATTTCACAATTGTCTGCTACAGGTGTTGTACCTTCAGTTTTTTCTCACTGCTTGAGGGGTTCGGAGAGTGGTGGAGGCATATTGGTTCTTGGAGAGATTGTGGAACCGGGTATTGTCTACACCCCGCTTGTGCCCTCCCAGTAAGTGCTTATTGATACAAGATTTTTATGTTGGTAACCAGAGAAATCACTCCCGTTTTTTTCTCTATGTTGTAAGATTTTAGAATTGTGGAATTTTTTTGCATTCCTTGACATGACTAAAACATTCACGCTCTCTTAAATAGGTGTCTTTTTTTTTCTAACTAACAAATACTTTCTTTCTAATTCTTGCTTATCATCATTCATTTGTTTATTTTTAATTATTAATTTGAACAAACTACATTAACACCAGCTCTTGTAGAAATTCAAGCTCATTTTTCTATTGAAAGCCATTGTTGCTTTGAGTAGTCTCAAGCTCTGCAAACTTTGCTTTTAGTAGTCCTTGGTGGAAGAAACTTTGCACGCACTGAAATTTCAAAGTGGAAAAAAAACTCTGTGAACAAAACTGGAGGTAGAAGAACAAAAATTTTACACTATTTCTTGCTTATCAGCCTCTGCATCCTTGAATTCTTTTAGGTGCACTATGAAAATTTGCTAATTCTTTTGTTTTGGTACTGATTGTTCTGATTTTGCCTATTATGTTTGAGACAACTGTTTCTTGAATGTTTTCTGCTGGATCTGTCTTTTTTTCTTCTTCTAGTTTTTAGATTTTACATATACTGATTGCCTTCGTTTGCACATTAGGCCTCATTACAATATAAACTTAGAGAGCATTGCTGTCAACGGCCAGACATTATCCATTGACTCATCAGTGTTCACCACAACAAACACCCAAGGAACCATTGTTGACTCTGGTACCACATTGTCTTACCTTGCTGAACAAGCTTATGGTCCTTTTGTTAATGCGGTAAGTTAGCTTGTTGCCTTTAATGCCTAAATATCTCTATGTAATTGGGAAAATATTGAGAATTTTTCTGCTGACTACCATCGTTTTGTGAATCTATATTTGGACTACTATTCTGATTCCATGCATACTTGCAGATAGTTGCTTCTGTTTCATCATCAGTGCGTTCAGTCCCTGCTCCTAGTGGAAATGAGTGTTTTGTGACTTCCAGCAGGTTGTTCCGATGCACCACACAATGATTCTTTATTTTGTTGGAGCAATTTAACTTGTATAACAAAATGGTGTCATGCTTTTGAATTTGCTAACACTGTTAATCCATCTCTTAATTGCAGTCTTGATGAATCATTCCCTTCTGTCACACTGAACTTTAAGGGCGGTGCTTCCCTGTCACTAAATCCTGAGGACTATCTATTACAGCAGGGCGTTATTGTAAGTTACTACTTATGAGTGCTTGATTCTATAGAGGGTTACAAGTTGATCGGTATGACAGTCTGAGAAAGCATTACATTATCATAATATCTGATAGGTAATATCAATTGTCCATGTGCAGGATAATACTATCATATGGTGTATAGGCTTTCAAAACAACCAAGGTTCAGGAATAACCATTCTAGGAGGTTCGTATACTAAACCTTCATTCACTTTTTGTGTTCGATTATCTCGCACAACTTTCATGATCTCCACCAGCAGCATTTACTAGTATTAATGATTGTGTTACTGAACGACAATATAAAATGCTAATCTAACCCAAAAAAAAAATGCTTTAGTTTCATCATATGTTTCATAAGGCTGTTACTTTCATGTTTTTGGATCTAATTAAGATGTGGATGTGGATCCTTCTCTGCAGATCTTGTTCTGAAGGATAAGATAGTTGTTTATGATTTAGCTAATCAGCGCATTGGCTGGAGGAGCTACGATTGTAAGTCTCTAATCACTTCCCCTTGTTCCTTTTCAAACCTTGTCCTGAATATATATCTCCTCTCCAGGTTCTCAGTCTGTCAATGTTAGCACATCGACTGGCAGGAACCAGTTCCTAAACACTGGGCTATTCAACATTAATGGAGCATCACACATTATTTACCACAAACTGCTATGGACCAGCATGGCATTTTTGTTCTTGTTTCTGTTCTTTCTCTGAGCAGCTCCAGCTCACCAAAGACAGCAGGCCACACGTACAGATAGAATTACCTTCATTCTCTTTCAACGTTATTTGATCTGTATACAGATGGTATAGATTGATTCTTTTACTGATATTCTTAGATGGATGCTGCTGCCATTTCTGTGTAAATTTGATTGTAAAGTGTATTTGTCACGAGTTTATACTTGTTCAGATTTTCTTCTGAGTTCTTAATACATGATTACAACCAATCCAGTTTCTCCAATTATTAATAAAATTTGTTCAATAACCAAACAAACAACCAATTCAATAAAATCATATATGCAATCAATAACTTAAATTCAACAACCAACACAAACAAATTAAATCATAACTTTTAAATTTGTTCAATAAATTTTTTTGGTCTTTTTTTTTTTTTTTTGACAATTCGTAAGATGCAAGCAAGCAAACGCGCTATTCACAATGGCTATTTATAAAAAGCACTCGATAATATTTATTTTAGTAAAATGCACTCCAAATTTAGCTAAGATTCCTTTCACTAAAATGGCAAAAAATGATGCTGGTTGACTTACAAATAACATTTAAAATTTAAAACATTTAAATCTAAAATGTTCAGCATTAATTTCCATTACTTTCCGGGTTCATCAATTTTTTTATAAAAAAATAAATTTAATAAAAATCCAATTTTTTTTATTTAAATTTGTTGACCCAAATCCGATTCGATGAAATGAAAGCTCGTCAGTTCACTCGCCGAGTCGCGACTCACCCCGCCTCGTGTCCAACTCGCCGCGACTCTTCGCGGCCCAGCTCGCGCCACTTGGCTCACGGCTTCCTTGGCAAATGAAGAATAATTATTATTATTAAATAATAGTAATAATAAGCCTTCTTAAGTTACACGCTCGTAGTTGACGTCTTTCTTCCTTCCCCTCGAGATACACCTGCTATTTATGATGCCAGGGAAGGAATCCAAAGGCCGCGACGACGCCATGGACTCACCACGCATGCTTCTCTTCCATGGCGGCGGCAGAGGAGCGAAGTTGGCGGCGGTGGCGGTGGCTGTTTTCCTTCCACTGGTTTTGGTGTCCATGGTGATGCTTGCTGTGGACTCGAAGTCCTCCGCAACTTGGGCTTCCTCTTCTTATATTTCCCTTCCTCCTACTCTTCCTCCTCCTCCTTCTGATGGTGGTGATGGTGGCGGCGGCGGCGGCGGCGGCACTAGTGGAGGAGCGGAGTTGAAGCGTGGAGCACAGAATGTTTCTGTTCCTTCCTTGGCGGTCGATGCACCGAGTCCGGCGCCGGAGCCCGTGAGTTCTTCTTCTGCTTAATCCGATGTTGTTTTGGTGATTAAAATTTTTTCTCACTTCCTTTTCCTTCATTAATTAATTACTTATTTATTTTAATGAAGAAAGTGTATGATTTTGTTGAGGGAAAGAGAGAGATTAAGACACATTCTTCTGTATTTATTAATCGGCAATCGTGTAACGCCTTCTGATTCATTAGCTATATTTCTTTTATATCTTTTCTTTTTCTTTACAATTGTCCTTCACTTAATTTATTTATTTAATTTCTTAACAAATGGTGGAAAAAATATGAAAGATATCATTGGTGTAACTGAAAATGATTCCATGAACGCAAACAATTTGATAAAAACAAGTATACAATTTCTATTTAGTGTTCAATGTATTGTTTTTCTTTCTCAAATTTATCATTTGGGTTTTTTATTTTTCTTGGTTAGGCAATATCACCAATTGGGTACAATATTGAAATGGACACTACAATTTTACAAGGAAAAACAAGAAGAGATGTGAAACTAGACAAGCTTGAACGTGACTTAGCAAGAGCTCGAGCTTCTATCAAAGAAGCAGCATTGCATAATGAAGTGCAAGAGCTCGACAAAGACTATGTTCCAGAAGGCCCATCGTATCTGAATGCTTATGCTTTTCACAGGTGACCAAGGTTATATAATTAATTAGTATAGTTTCTCTAGATTTCATTATGGTACAAATAAAAAATTTCTTTTGCAGGAGTTATTTGGAAATGGAGAAATTGTTCAAAGTCTATGTGTACGAAGAAGGCGAACCACCCTTGTTCCATGATGGACCTTGTCGAAGTATATACTCTTCGGAGGGAAGGTTCATCAATAGCATGGACATGGATAGTCATTTCCGAACCAGGGATCCTAGTTTAGCTCATGTTTTCTTTCTCCCCTTCAGTGTTGTGAGGATGGTGAAGTTGATCTACAAGTCAAATTCATATGATCTATCACCAATAACTAGAACCATTTCCGACTATATCAATGTCATTGCCGATAAGTATCCGTATTGGAACAGGAGTCTAGGTGCCGATCATTTCATGCTCTCGTGCCATGATTGGGTAATTCGAGAAACCGAAAGCCTTGGCCTTCTTCTTCTTCATGTATAGTTTGATTCTAGATTTGCTTTTATGCATTGCAGGGGCCTGCTGCTTCCCAAGCTATTCCTCTCCTCTACAATTCTTCCATTCGTGCCTTGTGCAATGCAAACACATCGGAAGGTTTCAATCCTGCAAAAGATGTATCCCTCCCAGAAATCAACCTGAAGACCGATGACATTTCGAGCATGATGGGAGGGCCATCAGCTTCCCGACGTCCCATCCTCGCATTCTTCGCCGGCGGTGGTGATCACGGTCCCGTGAGACCTTTGCTTCTCAAAGCATGGAAGGGCAAAGACCCAGACGTCCAAGTCCATGAGTACCTCCCGGAGGGGGTGTCCTACTACGACATGATGAGGAAGAGCAAGTTTTGCCTTTGCCCGAGCGGATACGAGGTTGCAAGCCCGCGAATTACGGAGGCAATCTACCTCGGTTGTGTTCCGGTGACGATCAATGATCACTATGTGTTGCCATTCAGCGATGTGCTCAATTGGAAGGCCTTCTCGGTGCAGGTGGCAGTGGAGGAGATACCGAACATAAAGACGATTCTATCGAGCATATCTCCAAGGCAATACATAAGGATGAAGAGGCGAGGGGAGTTGGTGCAAAGGCATTTTGTGGTGAACAGCCCGCCGGAAAGGTTTGATGCATTCCATATGATCCTTCACTCGATATGGCTGAGACGACTTAACATCCACATTGATCAACAAGATTAGTTCTTGTTAGACTAAAATTTTGATCCATTGTTAGATTCTTTGCAATGTTCCATGTATACTACAGAGAAATTCTGCTTATTCTTGATGACTGCTCGTATACAGCTACAATTTTAGCTTCTGTAAATGCTGTTAGTTTCCTTTTGGTCATGAGATCAATGGAATAGATGGGATTATGGAAACAAAAAATTTGGAGAATAGGATCAAGCATTGTGCAACAGAGGCTAAATCTCAACTCAGTGATGATTGGTGATAACAAAATAATAATACTGCGAAAGGTCGAAGAACATATCAGACATCTGTAATGTGAAAATGCTGCATTGGTTCTTCCATGCTGCGAAGAATTAGACATCCATCAGTTTGCATCGATCGATTTCTTAATCGATCGCAGGACAGTCCACATGGCAGTCGATGCAAAGAACAGAAGAACACCAGTCAAGATGGCGTACTTCAATCCGAGATTCACCAGCAGATTAACCAGCAATCCAGCAAGAAGCACCCCGACAAGATTGGCAGAGAACGCCGACCAGAAAGGCATGTCGAGGATCGCCGCGACGATGGCTCCCGTCCAAGCTCCGGTGCCCGGAAATGGCACCGCAACGAACAGCATCAAACCCAGCCATTTGAATTCCTCCACCGGCGCTGCCTTCTCCTTGGCTCTCTCGAACAGAAGGTTCACAAGCCGGGTTGCTGCATCGCTCTTCTGGGAGACGAAAGATGCGAACTTTTTCAAGTAGAGGATGATGAATGGCACGGGGACCATGTTTCTGAGAAAGAACAAATCGTATCTGGTGTCAAATTTCGGTCAATTTGGGAAAATTTGCGAATCGGGGCAAAGTGAAGTGGCACGAACCCTAGAACGGCTAGAACTGTGATAGCGAGGGGATCGATCTGCATCCAGTATCCGACCGGGATGGCGCCGCGGAGCTCTAGAACTGGGAGAGTCGCGAGGACGAAGACGACGAGCTCATCGGCCCAACCTAGTCGTCTCAGCGCCGTCGCCACCTGCAATCCGAAGCCAGATGCTCTTATGGAGTCGGCGGCGGGGGCGGCCAGAGAAGCGCCGCAACAAGCAAAGGCGAGAGCTTTCCAGACCACCGCGATCACGAGAAGCCTTCGAAGCCCGGACCGCTTCGATTCTTCTGCAGCAGATTCGCACGAGCATGTCGTCGAAGAACCATTGCATACAACAGATCGAAAGGAGGAGACGAGAAAATGGTCGAAAGAAGCAAGCTTTGGTCCGAAAGGTAGGATTTTTGATGGGTGGGAGGGTTTTGTGGGGGAAGGGAAGAAGATCGAAGGGCTCCTTGAGGCTGAAGAAGATGAACAGAGATTGGATCTTCTTCTGGTCGCAGAGAAGGTGGATGTCGCAGCTGATAGTGCAATTGTAGCAGAAGCCGCCATCGTTGATTTTCTGGATGAGAAAGGCAGACAAGGGGAAAAAGGAAAGAATTTGGTACCAATTGAAGGAAATGTTTGCCAGAAAAAGGAGATTCCTGTCGACATTTCAAATTAAATAGGCAAAAAATCAATTTTACATATCTAACATTATTATAATAATTTTGATTAAATTATTATAACGTGAAATAATTTTAAGCGAGGTTGTTGTAATTTTGGTTCGCTTCCTGAACTGTGCTAGACAAGATTTCTCATATGGAAAACAAACAGAAGCAAGGCAGAGAAGCTTGACAAAAAATGTGTAGAGCTTCATCTGAATCAATAGCCTT
This sequence comes from Curcuma caesia, assembly GCA_037834155.1. NCBI lineage: Eukaryota > Viridiplantae > Streptophyta > Magnoliopsida > Zingiberales > Zingiberaceae > Curcuma > Curcuma caesia. The sequence goes on from JBBMKF010379429.1 coordinate 8,884, forward strand.
AACCGGAATAGTATGAGATGTAGCACTGTGCAATAATGGTTCCAGCCAGGAAAATAAACATAAGCAAAGCAGGAGAAGCTTTGCAATAAACATTATCAACTCATTTTATTATAGATTCTAAACAAGCTTGACCAATGATAAGTTTGCTCAACAAAATTGTTGCTGCTGTGGGTTACAATCCCTGAAGGCAAAATAAATAGCTACCACAAATGCATGCGTTCAACATAAGAGTTAAGCAGCCACCTGTTAAGGAATTCCCCCTGCCCAATAAAGCAACCTGAGTTGTGATCTTCAGTGAAGAATGGAAAGTTGAAAGCATTCAGCAACTCCTGCACAGAATGCTTGACCAACGAAGAACCAGTTACCCTGCTACGACGACCCCAGCCGGTGATGATCTCAACCCGTTGCGGGAATACGCCTGAAGCAAGCATCTGTCGGCGGAACCAGAAGAGTGTCCTGGACAATGCAGTAATGGCAGTGCCCTCGGACATGACATGGAGGTTGATGTTCCAATTAGACCTCTGAGTTTCCCTGACCAAATCTGGGTACACGTTTCGCTCTGCAGCTACCTCCCAAATCAGTCCAGCCTCCTCCTTGAGGCCTGATTTACGAAGGAAATCAACAATGGCATCCACAAGCCCCCTCTTGCTCTCCCTGTCTTCACTATGCACCAAGTTGAAGAAGCCACTCGCATGTGCCTTGACATTCTCTCCGTTCGGTTCTGGATCTGGTAAAGACAGCAAAAAAGAATGAGCTGGATGGCCTGTGATGGCCATGAGCTCGCAACAAGGGCCCATCTCGCGTGTTGCAGTACAACAGCTGAGGAGAAGGGTGTATGTCTGGAGAGAAGGAACCAATCCCAGTCCTAGCATGTTTACCAAAAAATCATAGGCATCTGTGAAACTGTGTACCTTGAGAAATGCACTTATCAATGAGTTGCACGTAGGCACATTAGGTTGCAGACCAGCATCAAGCATTGCTTGATACCATGCCCGAGCCTTTTCGACATTTCCAGCTTTACCCCACAAATCCACCAAAAGCCCATATACAGGTTCATCAGGCACCCAATCCCTTGTCATTTCCTTAAAAACGGCTTCTGCTTCCTCAAGATAACCATCATGGCCTAGGGCCTCCATCACAATGCTATATGTAATCATATCAGGACGAAAACCAGCAACCTGCATTTCTTTATAAAGCTTCACCACCTTGGGATAGTTTTTGCGTTTGGCATGAAGATGAATCATGATGTTGTAAGTAACAAGACTAGGTTCACAACCTCGTCCATTCATCTCATGAAACATATTAAATGCATCAGAAAGATGGTCACTTTTTGCAAAACAATTCACCATTGTAGTGCATGTATAAGTGTCCAGTGAGATGCCTTCTTCTTGCATCTTCTGATACAAATCTAGCGCAACTTCCAAGTGGCCAGCTTTTGCATATATGTCAATGAGCGTACAATAGGTTACTTGATCTGGCCGGTGACCAAATTTCTGCATCTCCAGGAACACTTTGACAACTTCATCCAAATAATTAGCACGGCCATAAACATGTATGAGACGGTTGTAAGTTACCTTAGTCGGTTGACAACCATCTGCAAGCATCTCTTCTATAACTCTTCTCATTGCAGCAAATTGCCTAGCATGTCCAAGGATACCAATCATAGTAGTGTAAGAGTGTCCATCATGCCTAAACCCAGGTTGTGATCTTAACCACTTGAAAAATTCAAGAGCCGTGGAGTGATCATTGAGTGATTTCAACACTTGATTGGCTTGGTACGGATTGATCTTGTGTTGCAGGTTGTTCAAAGCCTCTTTAGTTGTTGGTCCCCATTTCAACTGCTGCAAAGTCTGGCGATATAGATCAATCACATATCCTGATTTTGCCTTACGATTAGAAGATGGATAACTTCCAACGTGTGCCTTTGCATAGCTCACTGGATGCTGGAACCTATTGGTGGATCCAGCAGTTTGAATAGATGAACCTGTCATTTTCTTTTCGGAGGTCCCTCCTGGCTTTAACTCAGAAGTGAAGTCATTAGAATGAAATTTCATCTTTTGCCGACTAGACTGTCTTTGACATTTTGCATCAGACAAAACACCATTAGTACCAACAGATGATCCAATCAGACCAATACCATTTCGCTTAACACTTGAATTAGCAATTGATGCAGGCTTGTCTACAGTGTCAATGGAACAACTGGAATAGAAGTTGAGAGCATCTATCCTCTTCGAACAATCAGACGTATCAGGTAACTTGTAGTTAGAAGGGGCAGTCTCACATGACGATTTAGCCTTAGCAACATTGTATTCATGTAGTTTGCCATTAGAAACTATAGTTTTGTGTGATGTGTTAATACCAGCAACACTATTATCATGTAACTTGCCATTTGAGGTTATAATCTCGTGTGATGCCTTAATATCAAGAACACTGTTTTGCAGATTTGATTTTGTTCCTCGGGTCTTGTCAGATAAAATGCCAACAGTTCTAATACCTGTCTTGACAAAGTGTCCGGTTGTAATCTTAGATGAGTCAACCACGTCAATCTTTGCAGAAGCATTCAAATTGTCTGGACTTGCTTTTGGAGGACTTGAGTCTGACCTAAGTGAGGACGAAGAGGAGATAACATGTTTAGCTGAGACTATATAGCTGGAATTCTGCTGGCTAATAGGGCCTACTGCATTTTGGGAGTAGGGTGGACCAGATTTTGTTGGAGCAACACCTATTGCAGAGGCTTTGATGGCTCTATCTTGTTCTTTTTTGGGAACACAAGATTCATCATCTGAGCAAGTGCCTTTAGTACTCTCTGCACAGCCACTTCTCGAACCATTAAGATATAATTGTCGAGCATAGTGAGGTAAAGAGCCGAATTGCTTTGCCCTCAACATGATCTGCAATCAGCCATGACAAATTAGAGGAAAAGGGACCTTGGACATAACATAAAGATACAAGGAAACTCTGAATTAATAAGCAATCAACTCTATACTTATTTCCAACCATAGAAAAGTTACAAAATTATTCAGTGGATTGTGGGGAAAAAACTCAAAGATTAATAACAAAATAAAAGAGCTATTCTACTCCATATTTCCTGGATGGGGTCCACTTGTCCTACATGAACACACAAGTATCAAAATACCTCAAAAATATGCAAAATTCAATATTTGGGCTGTCAAGCAGAGTTCTTCAATATTACCATTTGATTTTAGTCCCAATTATATGCATCCCACATGAAACCTAGCCCTTTATACAAGTTTGCAGGGTAGTGTTAAAAATTAACACTAAATATACCTATAAATAGGAAGAGCTGTCTGAAAATTTTGACACAAACAGCACGCCTTATAAATGTGATTAGCCGATTAGGGACATCACCAGAGTATAATCAGTAACTGCAGAGTAAACCAGGTGTATTTAGTATCACAGCCATTGATTTTAAAACTTTAAAAGTTTATTAAGGAACGATATTTGGTGCAATATCATGATAAACTAATCAAACGTCTAGGGTTTTGTTGAAACATGAATTAACAGATTCCAGAATGGCTAAAAATAGAATGGAAAGCTTTAATTACTAAAAAAATGTAATCTTAGCATACTTACTGCCCCTGTTGTTTTTACTCTGGGGCTGGCAGTTCATTTGATCTGGCAACCGCCTTCATGCTTGAAATTCTTTAAGCTCACCTAAAAGGAACAAATAGTTAAATTGTCAAAGCTGACTTTTTTTTTAATCTTGTCTCGCTTTGTGGCTACCTTATGATCAGTTAGCTGAATATTAATGAAGAACAGAATATATTTTAGTAGGAGTTAAAATCATAACGGAATAGCTGATAACAAAACAGGTAGAATGTTCAGTCGAATGCAAAGTCATCAATTGCACCTGTTAACATCAGCTGGACCAATTGAACATCAGTGGATACTCAAAGCACTGTGTCTAAGTACGCATCTATATGAGAAAAGAAAAAAAAATTGCTCATTGTTTCATAGACAATGACTCAATGCAAATTAAGTACAACTAAGGAAACAAAAACATCAAAAACAAAAGTAACAAGAATAGATTTGCTTCCGTTGAGCTGGTTCTACCTAGTTCTCTGTTCGTGTAATAGAGGGTGAACACTCAAATTCACTCCTTAAATATTCATCTTTCCTATTTATTCATCAAAAGAAAAGATTAACAAAAAAGATCTGTAGTTTTTTCATATTCAACAAGTTCTAACTAGTTTCCTAATATTCAGCAAAAAGAACCTATAGTTGACTTATCCCTTGCTCATAATCAATCCGTTCAATTTCTTCATCAAGGAAACAAGCCCTAGAAGCAAACAACATGAGAGTAGAACGAGTAACAAACTTAAAGCCAAGCTATAATCTAAAAAATCATATGAGCCTAGACAGGCATCTAGAAGACTAGCCTTTCCTGCACTAAGGACAATTTTAACAACCAAAATCCAACAAAGATTTCCCCATTAGGACGTCAACTTTTCAACTCTCCACTTCTACCAATACTCATTTTAAAAAAACGCCAGGAGTTCACTTTCCTTGGGGATACACATCAGATTCCGGAGAGAATTGGCATCTCGAACAGGAATACAAAGAAACAAGAGAAAAAAAAAATCTCCTACTTAAAGAAACTATTTCGACCGAAGAAACAAACTCTCCGTTACCTTTCCGCAGCTTCAAATTCGAGAGAAAGGAACAGCGGCGGCGCCATCCCTAACTCTCCGAGCACCGAGGGCTTCTCCTCCACTCCTCCAAAGACGCCGGAACGGAGCCAAGGGAGAGGAATCGAGAAAGGCTGCGCAAAACCCTACTTTTTCCGAAAGATTTCAACACACGCGACGTTTTATGGACTGCCTACGACTACCATTCTTCCCCTCTTGTCGCCTTTCCATTCTCTCCGCCTAGCGCATCTGCTTCCTTCGATTCCCTCCTCTCTGCAATACCCCGAATTAAGTCACGGCTGATGTGGTCTGAGAACCAGCTCTGCGGCTCGTTACCTAGGTCGTGTTTTAATCGGATTCAAAACGTAGCTGTTATTTCCTTCCTGTCTTCGCTCTTTCAACGGCTTCATCGCACGACGTCCATTCACCCCCTTTGACTAATGGCCTAAGAGTCTGGGCCCCACGAATCAACTGTGAGATGTGCAACCAATGGTCGATATATTTTGAGTGCGTATAAAATTGAAGCCCAACCTGCCTTGCGCCCCAAGTCAGGGAAATTTCATCGACAGATAAGTGCCATTGACATTTTACAAAACTTCCAAATGGGTTCCACAGTATGAACGAATAATGAGGCAGGTAAAATTTCGGTAAGACGAGAAGTAGCCAAACAAATAAAAATCCAAGTGATATATTACGATGCCAGCTTGGATGTCTTCCCGTATCCATCAAATAGAGCGGTCCCACAGTAAGGCATCATCAACCGATCATAGGCATCGTTGACAAGGATATTCCAACTAGTAACCGCGTGGTTAGCGGTTGAGATCTCGTGTGGGGTTCAC
>JBBMKF010379539.1:0-14368 GCA_037834155.1 Curcuma caesia
GATTCAATTTTTAAGGTCAGGATGAAGGATCATTGCAGTTGAAGCAAACATTCTGCAGAGATGTTGATGTTTTGGTTCAGTCAGTACATTTGGAGACAGAGGGCAGGGAGATGAGACTGTGAAGCTCATCAATGGTTTCATTGGTTAGAGTGCAGCATCAAACTGGAGCATCTGATCAATTAATCTATTTTGGTTTAGTAGACACTAAAAGATTATTTAATTGTTCCCTTTTTTCTGTTGGATTTTTTTAATCTTTTTTTAATAATACTCCAACAGAATTTGTTGAACTGTTCTTAGAATTTCACTTTTATTGTTTTACCTAACACTTCAATAAGAGTTTTTTTTTTCCAATCAAGAATTCAATCTATGCCTATTAAGTTTGAGAATGATCAATCTGATTCATAAAAATTATCTATCGATCATCAAAGTAAATAAAAAATTATTCACAATGTCTTTATTCAAATAGTCTATTTTCTTTGATCCACTACTAATTTTAAAAAAATTATTTTACCGTGCGTTGTAGTTGAATTTTGAACTTGAGATCTTGAGATTTATCGAAGAGCCTTAATCACTTGATCGTTGCCCCAGGTTATTGAGTACGACTTTATTTAGTATGTGTATTTTGTATTTTTATTATTATCAAAAGGGGTTGATGTTTTTGTGTTCAAAATACCTTTTCTTTTATATTTGAAATAGTAATTTTAACTAAAATTATTACGAATTATTTTGATCAAGACTATTTTAATATTGATTAATTTTTTTAAAAGAGTTGGTTAGAATTGATCAAATAATATTGTAACAACTATCAAAATTATTATAATTCAAAATAATTTTAATCTAAAATTACTATAATTAGAGTAATTTTAGTTAAAATTGCTTTATTATAGAATAGTTTTAATCAAAATTACTATAATTTAAAATAGTTGATCAAAATTATTCGAAGTAATTTTATCAAAAACTATTACATGTTATAATAATTTTAACTAAAATTATTATAACATAGAGTAATTCAGATTTTAGAGTTTAAAATTATGAAAACATCATTTGAATGAAGATTTTTTTAGAATGAACATTAGGATTAAATTTCTTTTTTTTCTTTTTATTTTTTAAATAGGGCATTGATGATATTTTTGGACATTATATACACATGAGTCAATTTAAAGATAAATTTTTATTATCATATACAAGATTACGCCACTAATAACATTCTGTTATTAGAAAAATTAAGATTCAGTGTAATCATTGTAATTGGTCAATGAAATTTATGAAAAAACAAAATTGTAGATCGGAAAAACAGAAACAACTTTGGGAACCCAAAAACACTTCCTGGATTGACTCTGGCAGGAACTCAAAAACACTTCGTTGACTTTGACTCTGGGAGCCTAAAAGCACTTCCTGTGGACGATGGAGGGGCCAGATTCATCGTACTCCACTTTGGAAATCCACATCTGTTGACATTTTCAAAAGTCAAAAGGTTAAAATTAGAAAACAAAAATGATTTTATATTTATATAAAAAATAATTTTATATTTTTTTCCTTTAATATATACCTGTTGGAAAGTGCTGAGCGAAGCGAGGATGGAGCCTCCGATCCAGACGCTGTACTTTCGTTCCGGCGGAGCGACCACCTTGATCTTCATGCTGCTCGGGGCCAGGGCGGTGATCTCCTTGCTCATGCGGTCGGCGATCCCGGAGAACATGGTCGTGCCGCCGCTGAGAACGATGTTGCCGTACAAGTCCTTCCTGATGTCCACGTCGCACTTCATGATGGAGTTGTACGTGGTTTCGTGGATGCCGGCGGCTTCCATTCCGATCATGGATGGCTGGAACAGAACCTCCGGGCACCGGAACCTCTCTGCGCCGATGGTGATCACCTGCCCGTCCGGCAACTCGTAGTTCTTCTCGACGGCGGAGTTGGTCTTCGAAGCCTCCAGCTCTTGCTCGAAGTCCAGAGCAACGTAGGCGAGCTTCTCCTTGATGTCCCTGACGATTTCCCGCTCGGCGGAGGTAGTGAAGGAGTAGCCTCTCTCGGTGAGGATCTTCATCAGGGCGTCCGTGAGATCGCGGCCGGCGAGGTCCAGGCGAAGGATGGCATGAGGCAGAGCATATCCTTCGTAAATCGGGACAGTGTGGCTCACACCGTCGCCGGAATCAAGCACGATACCTGCACGAACGAGAGGATGTTATGATCACCAAGAACACCGATCGCCGGCGTCGTTGTTTCACGTACCTGTTGTGCGACCACTGGCGTAAAGGGAAAGGACGGCCTGAATGGCGACGTACATCGCCGGAGCGTTGAAGGTTTCGAACATAATCTGGGTCATCTTTTCTCTGTTGGCCTTGGGGTTGAGTGGCGCCTCGGTGAGCAAAATGGGATGCTCCTCGGGAGCAACACGAAGCTCGTTGAAGAAGGTGTGGTGCCAGATCTTCTCCATGTCGTCCCAGTTGTTGACGATGCCGTGCTCGATAGGGTACTTGAGAGTTAAAATGCCTCTCTTGGATTGAGCCTCGTCGCCGACGTAGGCGTCCTTTTGGCCCATTCCGACCATCACGCCCGTGTGGCGAGGCCGGCCGACGATGCTGGGGAACACAGCTCTCGGCGCGTCGTCTCCGGCGAAACCAGCCTACAAAAGTGTGTGATCATCAACCAGCACGACAGTACGAGGGTATTCAAATGAAGCTGGTAATGCCCGACCTTGACCATTCCGGTGCCATTGTCGCAGACGAGAGGCTGGATGTCCTCACCTTCGGCCATTTTCTCAGGTTCTGCGAAGCCAATTGACAAGTTCTTTACACAGTTTAGAACTACAAACGCTCCATTCGACCATTAATTGCACGAATCAAAGAAATAAAGAAAGACAATCAATAATCATTCGATCGTCAGAAGTCGAAATGGATCGAGTGGCCTTACGCTGGATCTTGCGCAGGGGAGGGGAACAGGGGAGGGGATGAGACGGAGAACAGGGGAGGCGATGGCGGGGCTTTAAATAGGAAGAGAAGGGGAGGAGAAGAAGGAGATGCCGTACGTTTCGGCGACGAGAACGTTGCAGTATCGAACACTGCGATGACAAAAATAAGGCGAGGCGGATGAGCGGCGAGCCACGTTGACTCAGGAAAAACACGATGCACGAGTGAATTAGATCAAAATCTTCTTCGTGTCTAAATCCTGTTCAACAAAGTTTTTTTTTTCCTGGTCATCAATAAAATTATAAATAAAGCTACTTATCATAACAAATTTTCGTCATAAACGAAAATCTGGACCATTCAATTTTAAAGTTTAGATTAAATCCAGGGCATAGATTGAATGGATGATTGCAATGATCTGGATTTAATATAAACTTTAAAATCGAACGGTCCAGATTTTCGTCACAAATTTGTGACGGGAATCTGTTGTGACAAGGAATCATCTCTCTAAAATTATCTCCCGCCATCGATCATTAAAGTTGTTTATGATTTCTTAGAACCTTGACAGTGGTAAGAGATATTTTTATTAAATATTTTTCACATTTACATTCAATATCCCATCTTTTAAATATTTCAATTTTCATAATAAAATATCTCATAAATTAAATATTTATGAATACCACCTATCAAATATCTTATTTCTAAATTTCATAATTAAATTTAAAAAATTTATTATTATTTACATCAACGCTAAGCTTCTAAATTCAATTTGATTAAATCGAATAAATAGATCAAATTTAAAATTTTGATTCAGTTATTTTAAAATTTTGATTAATTTTCTTTAAAAAATTAGTTAATTTGGTTAATTCGATTCGATTTTAGTTTTAAAATTTCTTATTCAATTAAATCGAATAAATAGAATAAATCAAATTACCTAAAATAAAAAAATAATTTCTAAAATTTTAAATAATTTTATAAATCTTTAACTAATTGATAAATATTTTATAATATTTAAATAATTCAATTATTTTTATTAATTCAGTCGAAAACCAAATTAATAAACTTTTTAATGGTTCAGTAGTCAGTTTAAAAAAATTTAGTTCAATTTTAATTAATTCGATTTGGTTCAATTTTAATCAATTCATCAGTCTTATTAGAGCTTGCATAGAATATTGACTACTCTCTCAATATTTTCAGAAGATATGTATAAAATACAGCTTGATGATCGACATTTGAAAATTTTTGATAGCTTAAAAATTTTGATAATATAGTGGTAGATATGGAAAAGGTTATAAATTATATGGATGTTATAAAGAGAATAGAAATTGAGGATCGAAGAGATTAGGATGAGAATTTTCTTTGTTTAAATTTTTATCTTGAAGAAACTAACAAATCTTTAAAATAATCATTGAAATTTTTATCCATCATCTTTTTAATTTTTAATATAAAAGTTGATGTATATATAAGAAAAAAATTGTATACATTACCCAATTTATCGTTTCAAGATTGAAACGTTTAAACGTCAACGTTCAAAAAATTAAAAAAATAAAATAAAATCTGATGGATAAAAACTAAACCTATATACTTTATTATTTTTTAATTTTTTATTATTAAAAAAATTATATTCCATGATTTTTAATTATCATTGAAATATTCTCTATAATAAAAGATATTTATTCAAATCAAATATCTTTTCTGCAAAGGTGGAATCCGCCACCTTAGCGGTCCCACACGATCGGTCCCCCCCGACCACTTGTGAGGAGGTAAATCGGGAAACTGTAGTTGGTCACGACGCAGGAGGGTGTTGCCTGGCTTCGTCAAGATTCGAATTCTTGCCCTCTTCTGCAACTCTGTTAGGTCGTAATCAACTCAGCTATGTCCCGAGGGTTTCAAATCAAATATCTCCCACCATGCCCTTATGGGATTTAGATTGAGTCGATATATTTTTTTAATAATATTTCTCCTTTGTTTTTAATCAATGATTAAGAGTTTGTTTAGATTCTTTAAAAAAAGAAGGCTTATTCGTTAATTAAATTAATAAATACCGTTCCCCTTTCTAGTATTTGCCATAAAAGCGCGGGTTTTAAGAAGAAGAGCAACTAGCGAACGGCAGCCTGAATCTGTTTCTAGCGATGAGGCCGATTAGACTTCCGGAGCCTCCCAGCAGCTGGATGGGCGTGCCGGATATCTTCGAGGGCAGGCTTCCGGAGCCTCCCAGCAGCTGGATGGGCGTGCCGGATATCTTCGAGGGCGGAGTCGACGTCATCAGACGGGCGATAGTGATCAGCAACGGGGCCACGGAGGCGGAGAACCAGAGTATCGGCCTGGTTCGTGCACTTGGGCTGGCGGACAAGCTCTCGATCTACGTAAGATTTTCGGTGACTTTTTTTTTCTTTTTCTTCAAACTTTGGAATTTGTTCGATCCAGATAGAGGATTGGGTTCATTTATTTTCGTCACGATGTGGAACTGAATAGTGCCTTCTGGGGAAATCTAGGGTTGGACTAGTATCAACCAAGGTGTAAAAACTAAACTGAATGGAGTGTTTTTTTTCGTCTTCCTCGTAGGGTTTACCCCTCTGTAAATTTTGAAGATTGGCTATTTGGTAGATAATTCATCAAAATTTAACCATGGTTTACAAATTTCTAGGGTTTTTCTTCCATTGATCGTTAAATTCAGTGGATGAATCTTTGCCATGATGCCATGTTTTAATTTCTCAAATATTTTCTCACTAACTTGTAGCGTGTAACAAGACCAAGAGGGAGTGTGAATAAGTGGCTTCATTGGCTTCCTATCTCTCTTCATAAAGTATTGGACTGCCTAATTAGACAAATATTTACTGCGCCTCTGGAGATGAAGTCGTTCCCATTTCCTGTTCAGAGTGGCACATGTACTGGCTTGTTATCCATTCTAGAGGAAGATGGCAGGAATATTGCTTCCATCGCTTCCGAAACATATAAAAAGTGAGACAATCTTTCCTTATATTTTATGATAGAGAAAAATCACTTTTAAAATGTTGCATCAAAAAAAGTTGTATCTTATTATGACTAGAATCCTTTACGCTTGATTTTACTGAAAAAGAATGATACATGTTTTTCTTTCATCATTTTCTACTGTTGACAGGCTGGCAATTTCATTGTTACTTATTCTAGATGTTTGTTTGCTGTGTAGATAGTTCTAACTTATTGATACCAAAAGCTGTAAATTTGGTTGAAAAGCTCTTTTTATTATATCTCTATTAGTTTAGTTAATTGTTGTGAATCCTCAAAGTTAATGTTGGTTACCTAGTGTATCAGATCACGAGATATAGCATAGATGAGAATAGTTATGTGAATGTGCTATTGAAGACTTAAAATATATAAAAGATTCTAATGGGATCGTCCCATCATTTCTGAATTATAACACATTTCATTGAAGGGTAAAACCCATTCGACTTGATTATGCTTTCTATTGGTGTTGTGAACCAAATGTATATTGTTGCAAATATGCCATCCATTTTCCACTGTGTCTGTTAGGTCACTTGTGTTTATAGATTTGAGAACCTCATGACCTGAATACATGATGCTGTTGTGTTTGCATAATTGCATAGTCTCCAGTGATTGTTTCACTAAAATACCTTCTTGGTTGATAACTCCAGTTCCAACATAAACAATATTATAATGGACTTGGAAAATTTTCTCAATTCTTCAGAAGAAATGAAACAAAGAACAAGGACTTTTTCAGATTCTGAGAGCATCTAGAATAACTAATGAATTACAACTTTATTGCGTTGTGATTAGACATTGGGGTCTTTTCGTCATTATGCTCTTTGTTCGTTGGTTCCATTACCACAAAGTTGCTGGGGAATCTATTAAATCACCAGTTAGCAGGATTATTGGGTCTTAGATCTCTTTCTTGGGCAAGATTCTCTTTCCTAGCAATCAATTTGGGAAACAGCTACATATGAAGCTCCTAATAAATGGAAAATTAGATGAAACTAATTCTTGTGAAATTTTCACTTGATGTAGGAAATTTTGGTTAGGCCATTGATGAATAACTTCTTCTTTGTCTTGAAGTTTAATCAACTTGAATACACGTAGATGTCAAAATACAAAGTCTAAATAACTTTGGTTGAAGTCATGGAAGACAACATCCCATGCATGCAAGGTTTAAAAATGCCCTCCCCCACAGTGGCCAATTATAGCTTCTCGATTTATCTCCTCATAGATGGTTATGGAGCCGACCATATGGGGCCACTGAGATGGCGGATTCCACCTTTTGCAACAAAAGATTAACATAAAACTTTTCATCTTGTATAGTGATACGAGCATTAACTAATCTCAAATAGTTAAGAAAATATGGTTGGATGGTTGATGATAGTGATTGGAGCAATCCTGAAATGCTTAATGTGTTTTTTAATATATTTTTATTTTTTTTGTTTCTTTGGATAATGAGTACGTCATGAACGGAAACACATTTTCATAAAAATGGTGAAAAATTTTGATTGATTAAACTTGTGAAGTCCTTTTAGCGACTTTGCCAAAAAATATCTTTGTTGCATTTGCATGATACCTTATTATCGTTTGTAGTGGAGAGGTCCGTCCCAGATCATATGCGAGATGGCAGTTTGGCATCAACAAGTAACATCTTTCGAGGGGCAGTGGTTTGATATGAGGCTCTAATATTGAAATAGATTTTTGAAAAAAAAAAATAGAGTTAGAATAGAATAGGACAATTTGGTCTACCCCAGTTATAAAAACTTATGCCATCACCTAGGCAGATATTAAAGGGGAGTGCATAGCCCATATATGTTCACATATGGCATTATGTATATAAAGTCGTTATTTGGCCTTTTCGCCTTATTTGGCGTTGGGGTGATCCCAACGTGGCAAAAAGGCATCTTTCACCTCATCAATATCTCATTAGAAGTAGAAAGCAGAAGTATTCAAAATAGCTGAAGCAGAGAACTTCTGTTATCAATCTAGTAATAGTATATATTGTCTTTTTAACTCTTTGTTCTGTTGCATGGTTGATGACTGTTAAAGAAACATATTCACAAGAAATTACGGTAGGATTACTTTTTAACATGCAGTCTGATTATTCCTTTTCCAGTTCCCTTTATGTCCATACTGCATCACTGTGTTAGAGTTGAGAATATCAGTTTGTACAACTGTGTCCTACAGCAATTATTCTACTTTGTAATCTGCTTGACTCTAGTGTTCTGAAAGGAAAATTGATTTTTTCTTCCTTTCAGAGAAGGTCCGCTCTTGATAATTGCTTGTGGTCGTGACACCATATCAATTGCCAGTTCAGTAAAACATCTAGCATCTGAAAAGGTTTTTGTCATTCAGGTCTGTAACTTTGCATATGAAATTGATTATAAGCAGATCAATCTGTTGTTTTTGTTTATTTGTATCATTATTCATTATCATTTCATCTCAGGTACAACATCCAAGGTCATGCCTTGATAGATTTGACTTGGTGGTCACTCCTCGTCATGACTACTATGCTCTTACTGCCAGTGGACAACGGGAGGTCCCTCGTATTTTGAGACGGTGGATAACACCGCAAGAACCACCTGGGAGTAATGTGGTATATTTCTCTTTATGACAGTTATGCAAGATAAACTACATGGAACGGCAGGACATATTGCAATCTTATATCCTATGACTGAGAAATTTCAGGTTTGCACTATTGGAGCACTACATCAGGCTGATTCTACTACACTTCGTGTTGCTGCAAATGCTTGGCATGATGAATTAGCTCCTCTCCCCAAGCCATTACTTGTAGTGAATATCGGAGGACCCACAAGTAATGATTCTTTTTATTTGCAGTAGTTAAAGTATCTTGATCATTTTCATTTTTGACACTTATATTTAACAAGGCTTTATATTTGTTTGATGTTGGAATATGCATCCATTTTGCCATCTAATTATTGCACTTTATTATGTTGTTTTTTTTATATTTGGTATGATCGTAAATTGGAATGTTGGCTGTTTAAATGAAATAGAGAATCATGATGTTTGACTTCCGTCGCTGAATGTTTGGAACATCTAGCACCTGTTAGTTGACCCGTTCAAATTTTTGCAAAAAATATTATCAATGTTTTTCTCCCTTTTCTTACTATGGGTAGGAGGGGGAATCAATTTAAGAATCTTGTAAAATCTCAGTAAACTCTATAAATGTCAAGTGCAAGTTATTGCCTGAAGAATACTCAAATTTTTCTTGTTACATGATAAAAATGAAAGAGTTTGAGAAACTCTGGTGGACAACGAAATAGTTTTCCATTAATTATATATCTGGTCCTTTTCTACTATTCTTATTTTCCTTTTATCCTGTCTCTTTTCTTTAAGTTTAAAGCAATCACTCATGAATAGTTTGCAGCTTCTTGGTATTTTGGTGATTTTTAAGTTGATGCTATTTCAGGGAACTGCAAGTATAGTTCAGATCTTGCGACACAATTGGTTGGCTCGCTAGAAAACGTGCTGGCAAGCTGTGGAAGTGTTATAGTTTCTTTCTCTAGGAGGACTCCTAAGAAGGTTGGTTATAGGTTTAGCTTTAACTATCTAATTTTTGTTAATTTTGCGAAACACTAGGATACAATTTCCGGTGAATGTCAACAGGTTGTTGACATTGTAAAACGAGATCTTGGTGGGCATTCAAAAATATACATTTGGGACGGAGAAGGTAATTTCAATGTATAAATTAGATATATCGTACTGCAGCGATCTTTTACATGGTGATTCTGATATTTCAGATCCAAATCTGCATATGGGTCAGCTAGCGTGGGCTGATGCATTTGTCATTACTGCAGACTCAATAAGCATGCTCAGCGAAGCTTGCAGCACAGGGTATTTATTAGTAATTTCAGTAGTAATTTGAGATTAAGCTCTTTGTTCCTTTAGCTTTATAGTTCATCTTGCAGAAAACCAATTTATGTCATCGGAAGTGAGCACTGCAAGTGGAAATTCGCTGCATTTCACAAGACACTGCGTGAACGAGGTGTCGTTCGGCCATTTACAGGCTTCGAGGATGTAAGCCACTTTTCTTCCATCCTTAACCTGCAGCTCCATATGCTCTAAGATCAAGTAGTTAGAATTCCTTTGATAAGATGCACCAATGCAGTTTGGTCATGATTTACTTGGAAAAAAAATACGATTATGGACGAAATCAATCTCGATAGATTAGAAAGAAAGAAGTTGGGAAATTTTGAGCTTGAAGCACATTGTTTTGAGTTTTCAAGATATTAGTTTATCGACACAGTGAAAACTCTAGATTCATTTTGTACTTACTAATCGTGGAAACTTTCTCTTTTTTCTGTGGTTCTTACTGATCTTACTCAATTTGAGAATTTGTGCACAGCAAATAATTGCCAACACTCTCTGAATTCGCAGATGTCGAATGCCTGGAGCTACCCTCCTCTTAATGATGCTGCTGAAGTTGCTTCTCAGGTTCGCGATATCCTCGCTAAACGAGGACTGGCACTCGGCCATTAGATTACCATACAATCAATCTCAAGAACCCAAGCGGATCGACGGAATGAGCATGGCTGCTCTCAAGAACACAAGTGATACTAACAATGGTTACATGCCTTGTATAGGTTAGTCATTCTTTTGGCCAAACAAATGATCTTGTTATAGTCTATGATTGCTATAGGACACAGCTTGTGATTGTATAGAAATCAAACTGTTTTAATTGGTAATTAAATGAGATCGTTAGTGATTGTTTAAATGGATATTAGTTAATTGAGAGAGGTTCTTGACCTGTTGCGACCTTTTAAAATAGTTGCAATAAAGAATTATGTGTTTATCAAATCAAGCTAATCTGAGTTTTAAGGATCTTGAGTCTGTTTCAGAATTGTATATTTCTGTCTCTCTCAAGTCCGTATGGCAACAACACACAGCCAGCAAGCCAAGCCATTTCAAACTCCACAGTAATGATTCCCACGTCGCCATGGATTCCCTTCCCTTCCCTTCTGCTACTACTTCTGCGTCCGCAAGAACTACTTGCGATGACGACGAGGAGACTTTCCCATGTTCTAAAGATCAAATCTTTATCTCTGCGACCAGTTCCGTTCTCGCAAAAATCCCATCTTGAATCCAGTTTTCTTCTTCTTCTTCTTTCGGCGTCCTGAGTGGCGCCTCCGGTAGCGTCTTGAGTTCTTCCGAAGCCGGCGCTTGGATTGTGCGGGAACGAGGAGGCAGGAAGCTGCCGCTAGGGCGCGCGCAAGACGGAGCGGGGTAGCGAGGAGGGGGATCTCCACTCGATGGAGATCGGGTGGCCCACGGACGTGCGGCACGTCGCCCACGTCACCTTCGATCGGTTCCACGGATTCCTCGGCCTGCCGGTGGAGTTCGAGCCGGAGGTTCCCCGTACAGCTCCCAGCGCAAGGTACCTTCTTTTCTTCCTTCTCATGTTCATGGTCTGGCTTTCCAAGGATGTAACTTTTCGCATCTTCTGTACAGTGCGAAGGTTTTTGGAGTCTCTACGAAGTCGATGCAATGCTCCTACGACTCCAGAGGCAACAGCATTCCCACCATTCTTCTGCAGATGCAGAAGCGCCTCTATGAACTGGGAGGTCTTCAGGTACTTTCTCCTCGTTCTAAGTGAAGTTCGTAAATAAACCATCTTGATCTTTGAAATTTCTTGTGCTTTTGAACAGACAGAAGGCATTTTCAGAATTACTCCAGACAATAGCCAAGAAGAGTATGTCCGAGACATGCTAAACCGTGGAATATTGCCCCAGGAGACTGGTGTTCATTGTCTGGCAGGTCTAATAAAGGTGATTATCAATTCTGCTAGTTGGTTTACAGTGTGATTCATCATCTTGATATCGATCTCGGATCTCTACGCAGGCCTGGCTTAGAGAACTTCCTGCCGGGGTGCTGGACTCTCTTTCGTCTGAGGAGGTGATGCAGTGCAAGACAGAAGAGGCTTGCTCTCAGCTCGCAAAGCATTTACCGGCGACTGAGGCTGCTCTGCTGGACTGGGCAATCAATTTGATGGCTGATGTCGTCCAAGATGAGCAACAAAACAAGATGAATGCACAGAATGTGGCTACTGTTTTTGCTCCAAACATGACCCAGGTTCTGGTGTATTTCTGTCAGTAGTGACTTTGTTTCTGCTCTTCTTGAATCATAGATAAACATTTATCGATCAGCATATGTTTCCAATTATCATGCAGATGGCAGACCCTTTAAACGCACTCATGTATGCAGTGCAAGTGATGAATTTTCTCAGGCTGATGATTTTGAAAACTCTTAAAGAGAGAGAGGCCACCTCAAAAACAACAAGTTCTGCACCTCAAGGGAACGAGGAGGCAGGAAGTTCGACGCCGACCAACTGTGTTTATGCGAATTCAGATAGTGTTTGTGGTTCCACTAAGTCACAGAACTAATAGCTACTAGTTCTGAAGCAATTCATGCAAATCATTGTACCTGCAGATTCAAAGGAAGTAGTCAGAAAGGCACACTAACTTGCAAGTTTCTGATTGTAAGCGAGGTGAAAACTGTTCTTAGTGGTTTCTGATTTCTCTTTTTGCAATTTGTTTCAGCCCTGAATTCTGAGAATTTTCAATGTGTTTTTGTGTTGTTGACAATCAGAGCTTCTTATTTCATAATTTGTTTCAGTTCTGAATTCTGATTGCTCAGCCCCTTTACTTTGTTATAAACGCAAACACAAGTAGCTCAAATTTACTCGGTCTCATACGGTCGATCTTACGATCATATGTGAGGAAGTAAATCAAAAAACTGTTATAATTGGCCACTATGTCAAATTTACTATCCCTGCATCAATATTGTATCAATGGCTCAAACTATCAATGGGTTGATTAATCATGATCAATTTTGATAAATTTTATATTACATAAGTTTATTTGTAAATTATTCACAAATTTTGTTCCAAAAATATTAATAGGTCAAGCTCATCAAATTTATTTATTATAAATCTTTTTATATTATAATGAACATAAATAGATTTTATCAAATCAAATACTAAACAAAGGTAGTGTAATACATCCGATTTTGACGTGGAAATTGAATTGAAAAAAGAAGAGGCAAAACAAATATTTTATTAGAAAAGAGAGAAAAGATCTGCAACAAATATAAATTATTTATTATTAATTAAAAATAAATAAATCTCGTGGCGGGGAGGCGGACGGCGGGGGTGGATTTGGTTGTTCGGGAGCGCAGCCGGCCAGGGAGTGGCTGCGATGGCGCCACGTCGGACCCTATCGATACCCGATTTCATGTCACTCATACTTTCTGACGTGGCCCGTTCCCTCCTCCCTCGATCCACTGCTTCCTCTGAACCACGATACACATGTATCCGATTCGTAGAACAGTTTCGAAGTGGACCCCTCTTATCGGTGATTCGTGAGTGGGTCTGTTTGCCGTACGGTGTCTCGGCCTATGGATCCGCTCATCCGCACCCGCCCTGGTCCTGAGATATTTCTCACGGCCACCGATTTCCTCCACTACCTGGAAAAGATCTCGTTCTTCCTCTTCGTCTCGTCTCTAGGGCGGCGCGATGCACGTCGGCGCGGGGAGAACCGAGGATGGGAGACGGCCGGAGGCTTTGTACGGTGCGGCCGCGGACGACGCCGGAGGAAGGAGGGGGAGCGCTGCTGCAGACCCCAGCTCGGAGCGGCAGGTGATCCGGTGGGAGAAGTTTCTCCCCCGGCGATCCCTTCGCGTCCTCCTCGTCGAGCAGGACGATTCTACGCGGCACATCGTCGCCGCCCTCCTCCGAAAATGCAGCTATCACGGTTTCTCTCCTCCTCCAGGTATGATTGGTGGGCTTCCCTGCGGTTTTGGCGATTGAAATTGGTGGTGGTTGGTTGCAGTCGCGGTGGCGGCGGATGGACTCAAGGCTTGGGAGGTATTGAGGGAGAAGCGCTACAACTTGGACCTTGTGCTCACCGAGGTAGAGATGCCTTCGCTTTCTGGGATCGGGCTCCTCTCGAGAATCGTGGCTGCTGAGGAGTGTAGAAACATTCCGGTTATAAGTAAGTCGTCATACAGGTCGATTCAAATTTCCAGTAGTCTGGTAGTTGATGGTCTACAAGATTTGTCGTCCATCATGCCTAAACTTTGGTTTTCGGAGAAGAGTGATCCAATATGTCAACTTTATCTTTAATCCGTCCTTATTTGGTGATATAATTGTTTTCCTGTTTTCAATTGAATCTTTCTATACTGGTCTGTCAACTAGTGAAGATGTCGGAGAAGTCAATCGAATTGCAATCTCATTGTAGAATGTAGTGGTGGATCTCTTTTTCTTGAAATATTAACATGAAAGAAATGAGTTTCCCATTGTCATGATAAGTTAGAGAATCAAAGGTAAACAACGTCCTGCCATATATTTGAGTCTTCCTGTTGTTATATCTACGGTTCTTTCTTATACAGTGATGTCTGCTCAAGATTCCATTGGTGTAGTCCTGAAGTGCATGCTAAAGGGTGCTGTGGATTTTTTGGTGAAACCAGTACGGAAG
>JBBMKF010380078.1:0-14351 GCA_037834155.1 Curcuma caesia
ACCGACTAGGTCTTCTCACTCACTTCCACACATCCAAACATCAAGTCCTGTTTGGATCAACCCTTGGTCAGACTGACCGACTTAGGTGTATTGTCAAACATCGAAACTCTAGGCAAGATCTTAATGCATCTTGCACCAACATAATCTTCAGGATCCGAAGACCCAATTATATATTCACAGAGCTACAGAGGTCAGAAATGACTCAGTAACTCCTTAGATAGGATATCTTGTGAGAAAGGAGTATGTTGCTAAGCTCGAATATGCTTCCTCTCACTTGTTATGGCAACTTTGCCTCTTTTAAGGTCTCTCTGAGGTATTTCCAAACTATTGATTTATGAGATTGCTCCTCTTGCTAGACTGATATCCCCTAGGTATTTTGGTGGGAATAGGATTTAACACTAAATGTCGCCACAAGATTTCTTCAACGGATGTGGCAATGAGTTAGTTCATATCCTCTCTCATCACTGTAATAGTTTTCAAACTAGGTACAACAACCCAATCTCTCTCACTAACAGATCCTTGTTCCTCTTGACCTTTTTTTACGTTTCTCATCGTAATGTCTCAGCTCGAATGCTTCTACAGATGGTGCCAATTTGATCCGATCCAACATCAAGGGATAGGATGATTTAGCAAAATAACCATGATTGAGTACCTCCGACCAGTTGGATACCAATTGGATTGGTTTTCTTTAGGTCAGGCTTCAATCAAGTCAATTTTCCTTTAGATCGAGAGGTCAAGCAAATCAGCAGGTTAGGAGGTTGGGAGGTCGACTTCCAACTGTCAAGCACCGTAGAAATCTTCAGATAATGATCTCGAAAGACTTAAGGAAAATGTTAGAAGGGGCCCAAGGCAAGCCTTGGCAAAGCCCCTCCAATGCTTAAGTTAAACCTCAAAAAAAGATGGAGAAAACGAAAGGCGAAAATGAATAGTAAAAAGAGTAATGAATAATTGAATTGGTTTCCTTGATGCAACTAATTACTTTTAAATAGAAAGTGAAAGGATAACCTTGATTTCCAAAAGACACACATCTTTCCTCTTGACCGAGAGGACACACCTCTTTCAAGGACACACCTCTTGATGATCGGTGCTTCAATAATCATCGTGTCAAATCAGAGTTTCAAATTGGGGCAGACCCAACTTGGATGCAACTTAGAGGGACTTGACTTGAGATCTTCTAGAAGGTTGATTTAATCGGAACCCAATTTGGCAGAATTCGAGATTGGCTTGACTTGACCTGAGCCCATCCTGACCAAACCCGAGCTCATCTTGAATTTGACTTTCAACTCAGCTTGACTTTTGACTTGATTATGCCATGTGGTCTGACTTTCTCCACCATTCATAAGTCCCCCCCGCTAAGACTAGTCGAAGAAGGTGGTAGTCCGATTGATTGAACTTTTGTGTTGAGTCAACTTCATCTACAAGGTAAATGATAGCAAAATCCATGTGGTTGTGTGTTGTTGTCGAGTCATCTTATATAGGAGTCAACCAGTCAACAGGATGGTGTGTCAGGTCGAATTGGAGAAGTCCTGCACTACTAATAGTAAATAGAAGTATGACTTCGTTAGTAATGATATGAGATGATGACCTTATAGGGGCAGGGGAGATGAAATGTCGATGGGCGTCTTGATAGAAGGAAATGCTGATGGTCGCCTCTGTTCCTGACAGAGGAAAATGTCGATGGATGCCTTTGTCCCAGATGGAGAAATTTTTGATGGATGTCTCTATCCCCTAACTAAGTCTAGTCCAAGAAAGTGGTAGTCTGACTGATTGGACGTTTGTGTTGAGTCAGCTTCATCTACAAGGTAAATGATTGCAAAATTCATGTGATTGTGTGTTGTTGTCAAGTCATCTTATGTAGGAGTCGACCAGTCAACAGGTTGGTGTGTTAGGTTGAATTGGAGAAATCCTCCACTGTTGATAGTAAATAGAAATATGACTTCGTTAATAATGATATGAGATGATGACCCTATCAGGGCAGAGGAGATGAAATGTCGACGAATATCTTGATAGAAGGAAATTTTGATGGTCGCCTCTGTTCCTGACAGAGGAAAATGTCAATGGATGCCTTTGTCCCAAATGGAGAAATTTTTGATAGATGCCTTTGTTCAAGACAAAAGGAATTATCGATGGATAGCTTTTTTGAGACAAAGGGAATATAAACGACACCTCTACTCGAGACAAAGGGAATTGGACGTCTTTGTCTGGGATGACAAAAGAAATTGGATGCCTTTGTCTAAGATAAAGGGAATTGGACTTCTTTGTCCGAGAAAAGATAATTGCCAATTAATGCCCCTGTTAAAGACAAAGGGAATTGGATGCCTTTATCTGAGATAAAGGGAAAGTACTGATGGATGTCTTTGTTCAAGATAGAAGAAATTGGATGTCTATGTCCAAGATAAAGGAATTTGTTGATGGACACCTCTGCCCTAGATATAGGGAATTAGACGTCTTTGTTTAAGAAAAGAGAATGGCTAACGGATGCCTCCATCAGAGACAGAGGAAATTGGACGCCTTTGTTCGAGAAAAGGAAAATTATTGACGGACGTTTCTGTCCAAGATAAAAGGAACTAGACGCTTATGTCTGAGACAAAGGGAATTGCTGATGGACGCCTATGTTCGAGACAGAAGAAAATGTATAGAGACAATTTTCCTAGAGCTTTATATGGGCTAACACTTCTTATAAGAGGAATGCTTGAAATATTTAGGTTAGTAAAGCATTGCAACGTATATGTTTTGAGAGAAAATAGAAAAAAAATCAAAGTAACTAACTTGACCCAAAAAATTCTTCTGAAATGTGGTAAGGTCAGGGATGGAAAGCATTCTATGGATGATCAATTTTAGGCATGTGGTACGACTCCTTTCTTCGCAAGCAAGTTCTCTTTCTTCATAACTTTTTTAGGTGTCTCCCAACTCAACGGCTCAATTCGAATTTCCCAGAGACGATGTTAATTTGATCGGTCAGAGATCAAGGGATGGGATGACTCAGCAAA
This sequence comes from Curcuma caesia, assembly GCA_037834155.1. Lineage (NCBI taxonomy): Eukaryota > Viridiplantae > Streptophyta > Magnoliopsida > Zingiberales > Zingiberaceae > Curcuma > Curcuma caesia. Next base: position 2,991 of record JBBMKF010380078.1, read on the forward strand.
TAACCATGACTGAGTACTTTTGGCCGACTGAATACCAGTCAGGTTAGTTTTCATTAGGTTAGGCTTCAATCAGGTCTACTTTCCTACAAGTCAGGAGGTCGAGCTTCAATTCGAGTGGTTCGATCTGGCTGATTAGGAACAACTTGGATGGTCTCCTACTCTTCGATTGGTTTGTACACTGGAACCTCTTGAAGGGTTTATACTTCCATCTTTCCTTGGCTATGATGTTGAGATCTTTGGACTTTCCTTAGGTCAGAGGACACCATATCAATGTAACATTTCCTCATAGTAGTTTGATCTCCCTTGACTTTTCTTATCTGATCATGTTCATGAAATTTAACCTTCTAGTGATATATAGAGACAACTGCTTGGAATGAGCTCATTACGAGCCTTCCCAAAATGTCATTGTATGAAGAGGAGACATCCACTACTATAAAGATAGTGTTTTGAGTTCGTCTTAAAGACTCCTCTCCTAAGGATAGTGGTAACCTGATCTATCTGACCGGTTGTACCTCATGCTCGATAATTCCAAATAGGGTGGTAGTCATAAGTCGAAATTCGACAAGGTTGACCTGCATCTGATTAAAAATATCTTTAAATAAAATATTGATCGACCTCCTTGTATCCATAAATACTCTGGCCACATCGTAGTTGGTTATGGTAGCTCGGACTACAAATATATGCATCATTGTGAGGGGTGCCTACTCCCTCAAATCTTGGGGTCCAAAGCTAATCAGGGGGACCTTCTCCTCATCCCCTTTCTGCTCTGACTCCATAACTTTTGAGTCATTGGCCATGAGTTTTTCTTGCTCGGTTTGAGTCTTCATCTGTTGTCTCTCTTAAAAATCATATTAATTGTACCCTGTGAGGGGTATTGTTCCTAGGAGCATCTCATCGAGTTCTCTAGTCTTGTTTGGGTGGTTTTCGAGATGGCCTTGATGTCCTTGCCACCCTTTTGTTTTTGGTTTGACCTCTAGACTCATCCGATCGATGGCATTTAGCCGGAGATCGATGAGATGATTCTAGTGGAGATCTAGCATTCTCTTGCTGATGATGCTGCACTGCTCAGTTAATCTCCTTGGCAAGTTGATGACATTCATTGGTAGAATGACCATATATTTGATAGAAAGGCATAGAAACTAGTAGATCCTTCTGTAGGTTGTCTTCCCTAGCCATCAGGTGGGGTTGGGACTTCTTCCAATGTTTGAATAAAATTTTTTCCCCAGTCCTACTTGGGGTGTAGTTGAGAATTGATTGAGGTATTCTATTTTGGGGAGGTGGATGAGGAACCGTTCGCTCTTGTCGAGTAGGAGGTGGCCCTAGCATGATGATATTACTTTTTCGAGCACGTTAAACTTCTTCCGTATTAATGTACTTCTCAACTCTCCCAAGAGGTTGTCATAGTTGGTAGGAGTCTTTTTCACTAGAGATATGAAAAAGTCACCCTCTAGCAATCCTTGGGAGAAAGCACTAGTAAGAATTTCAAAGGTGGCAGAAGGCATATCCAAGGTGATTTGGTTGAAGCATTGAATGTATTCCCTTAGAGTTTTCCTATTCTTTTGCTTCATTGCAAAAGAAAAAAATTAAGGAAAGTTTTATGGTAGTGTTTGGTGCTAGTGAAGTGGTGTAAGAAGACAGGATTGAGCTCCTCAAAGGATCAGATAAAATTTAGTTGAAGTCGGTTAAACCATCTTCGTGATGGTCCTAACAAAGTTGTTAAAAAAACTCTATACTTAACTCCATCAATATATTGATGTAGAAGGGCAGCATTCTCAAATTGGCATAGGCAATCTTTAGGATTCGAAGATCCAAAATATTCACAGAGTTGCAAAGGTCAGAAATGACTCAACAACTCCTCAAATATGATATTTTGTGAGAAAAGAGTATTTCGGCAAGGTTGAATATCCTTCCTCTCACTTGTTATGACAACTTTTCCTCTTTTAAGGTCTCTCTGAAGTATTTCCCAAGTTGTTGATTTATAAGATTGTTCCTCTTGCTGAACTGATATCCCCTAGGTATTTTGGTGGGAATAGGATTTGGCACTATATGTCACCGTAAGATTTCTTCAACGGATGCTGCAACGAGTCAGTTCAAATCATCTTTCGTCACTGTAATAGTTTTTGAACCAGATACAACAACCCAACCTCTCTCGCTAATAGATCCCTATTCCTCTTGACCTTTTTTTTGTGTCTCTCATCGCAATGTTTTAGCTCGGATGTTCCTACATATGACACCAATTTGATCCGATCCAATATCAATGGATAGGGTGACTCAACAAAACAACCATGATCGAGTACCTTTGGCCAGTTGGATATCAGTTGGGTTGGTTTTCTTTAGGCTAGGCTTCAATCAAGTCAGTTTTCCTTCAGGTCGGGAGGTCGGCCGAATCAAGGTCAGGAGGTTGGCTTCCAACTGCCAAGCATCATAGAAATCTTCAGATAGAGATCTAGAAAGACTTAAGGAAGATGTTAGAAGGGGCCCAAGGCGATCCTTGGCAAAACCTCTTTGACATTTAAGTCAAACCTCAGAGAAATGATGGAGAAAATAAACAGTAAAAAGAGTAGTGAATAATTGAATTGCTTCCCTTGATGCTACAACTAATTACTTTTAAATAGAAAGTGAAGGGATGACATTGGTTTCCAAAGGACACACATCTTTCCTCTTGACCGAGAGGAAACACCTCTTCCAAGGATATACCTCTTAATAATCAGCGCTTCAATAATTCTTGTGTTGAATCAGAGTTTCAAATTAGGATAGACCCAACTCGAATGAGACTCTGAAAGAGTTGACTTGAGGTCTTCTAGGAGACCCAAACTCGATTTTATCAGACTCGAGCTCGGTTTGACTTGACTTGAGCTTATCTTGATCAGACTCAAGCACGTCTTGACTTTGACTTTCAACTCAACTTAACTTTTGACTTGACTATGCCATATGGTACTGATTTTCTCCACCATATCAATAACCAAATTGAAAAAAATATTTTAATATAATAGTGCTGCTACATGTATAATGATTTTAATCAAATAGCATTTTATTTTAGGTTGTAATATTTTTACCAAAACTACTATAACATATTGGAATAAAGATATTTTTGAAGTAAAATATTATTTTAATAAATTTCTCTTATATATAGAGAGAGGAATGGTATACTGTGCACCATTAGTGAGCATCACCTTAAGCACCAAACATATAAATCTTAGAAATTTTCAAAATATATGATTAAGGAAAAGAAAATAGAAAAACAAAATACAAAGATAGTGTGAGGGCCAAATTGAGAAATATGAATCATATCAAAGAATAGATTATGTTCGTCCTGAGAAGCTTTATTGGTACACAGGTCATTTTAATCATGAGAACAAGAACATATTGCGCTTACAAAGTTCAGTTTGCCCCTCAATTTATCATAAATATAAAGTTTTTAAAATTTAAATCTATTTTTTTCCTTCCAAAATTACGTGTGACAGAAGCTTTCCATGCTTGCAACGAGGTAGAGACAATGAGAAGTTGGAAGCAATTGAGAATCATACAAAACTTTTCGGACATTTTTGTTAAATTTTCAGAGCTTTCAAATAATGAAATCAGAATACACTAGAGAAAAGTTTTCAATTGGTTTTGGATCAAAATTATTAAAGTTATTCTTGGAAATTATGCAATAAAAAAGTGCATTTAGAAAATAGTCTCAAGATAGATCGATTCTTCAAAATCATATATAGTTGGTGTTGGAAAATAAAAGTGAGATTGTTACAGTCGATTACCTCCTCATAGATGGTCGTGAAATCGGTCACGTGGGGTCGCTGAGATGGTGAATCTCATCTTATTATTGAAGTGTTGAAAAACAAAAATGGGGTTGTAAAATTTTGGAGGACAATAATTATCATACTATTTTTTTAGTTAACCCACTTTAATAAGACACTTACTCAAATACTTGCATTGGAAAATATAAAAGAATTAAGATATTGAAACTCTTTTATTAATGATGGGCTTTGAATATATTGCTTTTGTAATCTCACTTTAATCTTTCCATAAGATAACAAATCTAATGGGTGAGTGAAATCCATGAATGACTCAATATTCTTTGTTAGGTGATAAGAAGATGCTTTCTTGTACCAACAAGCCCATATATTCTATTTTCCCCCTAAATTTTCATTTTTCTCTTTGGATAAAATTTTGCATGGGAAAAAAAATTAAAAAATATATAAGAAAACAAAGAGTTAAAACGAAATTTCCTTTAAAAAATAACTAATTAATTTCTTGGATCATCATTTTTTTTTTCAAAAAAGTGTTTCAGAAATTGAGATCAAAGAATCAATATAATTTAAATATAGAATCATATGAAACTTGATAGGAAACAATATTCTAGCAACATATAGATTGGACTCCACCGTTTGCATGTGGAGCAAGTACTTTTCTCCTTTTTCTATTGATGAGCAAGCTAAGGTGACAATTATCCACAATGGAAGAAATCATGTATAATTTGAGTTAGGAAAAAAGATGCAAGAATTGACATGATATGTCATGATTATTATAGGAAAGATTGTGCTGAATCAAACCCCAATATTGTTTGGGTAATGCCACTTAATAGCTCAAACCCTTGGATCATCATTCTATTTTCTTTTTTAGCGAATGACTCCTCTCTCTCTCTCTCCACAATGGTGGGGAGTGGAAGTCACCGCTAGCCCTCCCGGAGTATAACTGAGTTGGTTACGATGGAACAAAATTGCAGAAAAAAAGGAGTCACCGCTAGCATCCTCCCTTAGTTAACAGTGAAGAGAATTAAACATTATGTTGTTGAAATCATGTCCTTAAGTATGCAATTTTTATATTTGAGTAAAGTTTTTAATTAGAATTTTATGTAGGATCGGTGGGCACACTAAAAAGGGGTGAATAGCATTTTTTTTTCATTTGTTCGTTCGTTACTAACACAGAAACTTAGCAGCGGATAGATAAAAAGATAAGGGGACTCGCAGATTTATTTGGTTGCTAACCCCCCAAGATTATTACATCCAAGACCTATGTATAGAAAGACACCCGTCTACTAATAGTCTTCTTTTCGGACCTATGTCTGAAGGTGGAGAAACCCGTCTTATAGTCCAAATAATAATAATAAAACACAAAAGTAAGACTTAAGAAATATTAAACCAAAGGTTCATGTAGTGGCTGATTCGAAAGTCTTAAGCACAACACACCCTTCCTAGAGCTTCCTCGATCGCACGATCTTGGCTTCGTCCGTGTTCAGCAGCACCGTAGGATGAAGACGTATGAGAATTAATGATCTCTCTTGGGGTGCACGTTGAGGCTCTTATAAAGACCTTTTTGGGCACCTGGATTCTTATCTGATTTGATCCGATTTCTTCATTTTTTATCAAGATAGATTCGTCTTGATTCAACGCTTGGACCATCCAAGGGCGCTTAGACCGTCTGAGCACCTAGAGTAACATCCGGGCGACCGAATTCAGTCAACTAAGATTTTATCTGAGTTGACCCTGGACTTGGTTCGACTGCTTCTGTTTGCTTCTCTTATGCTTCCTTCATTTTGCTTCTAGCTCCTGGTCCCTACAAGATCAGCATACAAATAAACAAACAACCTAAGCCTACTTGTAGTCCATTTGACCTACTAGGCTTACCTAAGCTTTATCCTGTAGGTCTAATCTACTGGTTTATCCGTGCCTAACTTTTCGTTAGGACTAGTCACTTTCATAGCTAGACTTTCCACTTGTCAAATATCCTATTTGGACTTTCCCTTACTTAACCTCCAGTTAAGACTAGTCACTTCTATAGGCAAACTTCTCACCTGATAAACATCCCCTTGACCTATTTGGTCTTTGACTTTCCCTTGATTAACCTCCAGTTAGGACTTTCTTGCCCAATCCTTCAGATCAGGACTTTCTTGCCTAGTCCTCTACACCAGATCTTCCTTGCTCAATCCTCTAGACTAGGACTTTTTCTGCCTAGACTCCAGCTAGGACTTTTCTTGCGTAGCCTCAACTAGGATTTCTTTTTGCCCGATCTAACCGATTAGGACTTCTTACTAGTCTTCCGGTCAACTTTGACCTAACTAGACTTCACTCACATCCAAATTTTAGGTCATGTTTGGATCAACTCTTGGTTAAATAGACCAGATTTAGGTGTATTATTAAACATTAAAATTTTAGAGATAGACTAGTACTCCTTGCACCAACAATCTCTCTCTTTTGATGTTTGATAATTTCTAATATTTGATAATTTCTTAAGTTTAAAATTAGGTCAAGGTTTATTAGCTTGGGAAAAATTTAGATGTTTAACTTAAGTCCCTTCTCCCCATTTTCATACATCAAAAACTTATTATTTTACACCAACAATCATGATATGTCCTATGGTCACAACTTAATCTTAATAGTTCTTGAAAGACCATAATAGATTTCAAGGTAAGGTTTTCAAAAAGAAGGTTTTAAAATAACTTTTGAAATGTGCTTTTCATATGAGTTTTTTAAAGATTTTCAAAATAAGTTTTAAAACATGTTTTTCGAAAGAGTTTTTTAAATATAAATTTTGAAATGTATTTATCATATATTTTAAAGTAGATGAATCTTAAAAACTATTTATTATTCTTTTAAATCAGAATCTTTCCCTTTACCTGACATATCTTTATGGCTTTTTGTTATTCACAAAGCAATCTCTCTATGTATATGAGAGTTTGACCCAAATTAAAATAATAATTCTAAAATAATTTTGAAGTATGATTTTGAAATAGTTTTTCAAAGATTTTTCAAAATTTTTTTCAAGGATTTATAAAAAAATAATTTTGAAATAGTTTTTATCTATTAATTTTAGACTTCTCTCTTTATCTGACACTTCCTTAGAGCTCATTGTTACCCACAAAGCAAACTCCCTATGCGTCTAATAGGTTAATCCAAGTGAATAGATCAAATAGTTTATGATTTTCAAAAATTTTCAAACCATGAATTTTAATTGAACTTTCAATTTGGACTTCCCCTATTTTGACACTTCCTTAGGCTCTTTGTTGACCATAAGACAATCTTTCTGTGTGTCTTAGAGTTTGATCCAAGTCAAAAGCTCACTTTTTAAAATATTTTTCAAACATGAGTTTTCAAAAAGATATTTTTTTTTAAAAATGTTAGAATTTTTTAATTTAATTTTTAAGAGGTCTTTTAAAGATAAGATCTTTCAAGAAGTACCTCCTCCTTAACTGGACACTCTCTTAGGACATCCTTGTTAACCATAAGTATTTTCTACCTATGTGTCTTAGGGTTATAGACCTAGTGTTGACCTAAAAATTTTGTGTCTAAGTGTTGGTCAACTAATTTTTAAAAATTTATATTTTTAATCTTTCTAACTTAAGCAATAAGTAAACATGATGACATAACATTTATGTGCATAGAATAAAGCATATGCATGTACATGACAAGTATGCATAACCAAACAAGTCAAGTAATTTTTTAATTTCTAATAATGTATCAAATTCTCGATTTGATATATTTCGTATGGACCTGCGAATGTGTCAACCCACTTTGACATTTTTTAATTTTATTTCATTTGATAATTTTTTAAATTAGTTTCATAATTATAAGTATTTTATTATAATTAAGTTTCTCAATTTTAATCATGTTTGTTTGAATTAATATTAACTTATTTTTGAATTATTAATTAATTATTAAATTATTAATTTGTTTTTGAATTATTAATTTATTATTGAATTATTAACTTGTTATTGAATTATTAATTTATTTTTGAATTATTAACTTGTTATTGAATTATTAATTTATTTTTGAATTATTAATTTTTTAAATTATTAATTTGTTTTTGAATTATTAAAGGTTGGGGATTTAATTTTAGATTTGAATTGAGTTATATTTCATAATTAAATGAAATTTGATTATAATTAATTTTGTTATTTAAATTTGTGTTCCTAAAATTTATGTTTGACTTATTCAAATTAATACTTTTATTTTCTTGAATTTAATATTTAATTTTGCATTTTTTAAATTTAATTTTAAATTTGTATAATTATTCATTATTTTATAATTAAAGGGTATACGATTGTAATTAATTTGATTGTTTAAATTTTGATTTTTAATATTTAAATTTGAATCATTATTTTAAAAGTTTGAAAATTTATTTTAAGAATTCTTATAATTTGATTTTAAATTTTTATTGGATAGATTATTAATTTTAGAATTTATCTTGTTAGATTTTGAATTTATCTTATTATTAAAATTATCTTAATTATTTAATTATAAGTTATTAATTAAATTTAAATTATTAGATTTATCTTTATTATTATTAATTTTTTATTATTTTATTGAATTATTAATTATTTTTAGATTTATTAAATTAATTAAATTTGAATTTGTAAATTGTGGATTATCTTAGTTGAATAAGTTAAAGAATTGATCTAATATTTTATTTATTAAATTAAATATAAATTAATTAAATTTAAATTATTAATGATTGAAATTATTAAATTTGAATTAATCATATTATTATTTAATTCATATTTATTAATTGATTTATTTAAATTAGGTAAATTTTTATTGTTGATAAGATTTAGGTGTGAATTTTTTAAATTAATTAAATTTAAATTTTATAGAGTTAAAATTTTTAATTAATTAAATTTTAATTTTCTAGAGTTGAATTTTTTAAATTAATTAAATTTAAATTTTCTAAGTTTGAATTTTTTAAATCAAATAAATTTAAATTTTCTAAGGTTGAATTTTTCAAATTAAGTGATTTTGTATTTTTTGAATTAGTGAAGTTAATATTTTTATTAATTAAATTAATATTATCTAAATTATTGACAAAAGTATATTTATCATGTAAAATCCTAAGGGTGTTTTTGTAAATACACGAACTTATTGGAATCACATCCCCTAATTCTAATTTGCCTTCGTTTTCTTATCCGAGCATCGATTTTTGTAGTATCTGTGTTTCTAGCACTTGAACCGTGTAATATGCTCTTTGGATCGCCGAGCTCCTGATATCGGTTGCTCTTTTACTGTCGGTGGTGTCGTTCAAGTCTTATGAGTAGGTCACTAATTTTAATAGTGTCATCTCTCCCTGCACTTAAATAAATAATATGAAAATTTAAACGAACTTTAAAATTTATACCTTTCTCCCCCTCCATCTTTGTCGTCTTGCTCTTGTGGTGGTTATTCCTATCGAGAGAAGGTCTGCTCTGATACCAATTGTAGGACCGATGCGCGCTAGAGAGGGCATGAATAGCACATCATCGTTTGTTAGTTCTATAAAACACTCGCAATGGATATTAGAAAACCAGAATAGGACACGTGGATTTTTTTACTTGGTTCCTAACGCTCTAGAGTTAGTACATCCAAGGCCTATGTATAAGAAGACGCTCGTCCACTAATGACCTCCTTTTTGAAACTTTTTTGGAGGTGAAGAAACCCGTCTTACAATCCAATAATAACAATAAAGTGCAATATTAAAGTAAGATAGAAAAGAGAAACAACTAATCATGTAGGTCATTCTAGAAGTCCTCGAGAGCAACACACCTTTCCTGGAGCTTCCTCGATCGCACAAGCTTGGCTCCGTTTGTGTTCAGCAACACTGTAAGGTAAAAGATTGGTAGAAGAAGAGTTGTCTCTATGGTGCACATTGAGGCCTCTTATAAAAATGCTTCCGGGCGCCTGAATTCTCATCTGGCAGCCCTGAGTCGATTTGATCTGATCTAATCTCTTCGGTCTTTATCGGGGCTGATTCTTCTTGATATGGGCACCTAGACCATCTAGGGGAGCTTGTCATAACCTAGATCTAGTCAAATCAAGTTTGATTTGAGTTGATCCTGTGCTTGGTTCGGCTACTTTTGTTTGCTCTTCTTATATTTCTTCAATCTTGCTTCCATCTCTTGGTTCCTACAAGATAAACAAATAAATACGCAAGTAATCTAAGCCTACGTATTGTCTATCTAACCTACTAGGTTTACCTATGCCTTACCCTGTAGGTTTAACCTACTTAGCTTACCTGTGCCTAACTTCTAGTTAGGACTAGTTACTTTCACATATAGACTTCCCACCTAATCACCCTTAACCTATTTGGACTTTCCCTTGCCAAACCTCCAATTAGGACTAGTTACTTTCATAGGTAGACTTTTTACTTGCTAAACATCTGATCACTCTTGACCTGTTTAGACCTTCCCTTACTTAACCTCCAATTAGGTCTTCCTACCCAACTTCACTCTCCAGGACTTTCTGCCCAGCTTCACTCACCAAGTCTTCCTCTGCCTAGCCTCCTCTTGCCTAGCCTCTAATTAGGACTTCACCGGTCGAACATACTAGGAATTGCTTACCCAATCCAACTGACTAGGACTTCTCGCTAGTCTTCTGGTCAAATTGACTGGACTAGATTTCACTCGCATCCAAACATTAGGTCTTATTTGGATCAATCATTGGTCAAACTAATCAGACCTAGGTGTATTGTCAAACATTGAAATTCTAGGGATAGACTATTGCTCCTTATACCAATAATGCCTTCCTAAATTATCAAGGCACCACATAAATGATATTTTCAAGCCTTTAAACTTGGGTTTTATTGATTCAACCCTGAATAAAAGTTGTAGATCTAAAAATTATCTTCAATTTGATAGGTCATGGGCCCTATGGTTTAATCTAAGTCAAAAGTTATGGTTTTTTGATTTTTCATCTACAGTTTGGGCCACCTCAGGTTGGAAAGCTATGACGTTGAACACGGGCATGCTTGTGTGCATGGGGCATGCCAGAAGTTGCAGGTTTGGACACAGCCATACCAGGGGGCATAGGGGGTCGTATCGAAGGCTATCAACTCCATTATTGCTGCATTTCATGTCTAATTTCATTTAGAGAAATACACCCATGTCTTGGGACATGGTCAGAGCGTGTTCCTTGCTATAAACTCTCGTTCCAATGCTTTTTAACTCCAATTAAGCTCCGATTTCATGTTCTATCAATAAAAATATACAAAGATTAGTTCTTTGAATTAAAAGAATGAAAACAATGTAAAAGAAATGAGAGTATGCAAAATATGCTCATGTGATGAAACAAAATGTATGCAAAATAATATTAAAAACTCTATATAAAACACACACATCAAGATTTCGTTGGACGTTTATTTCCTAAGATACAACGGTTCGACCACATTCATAACCAAGCATTGGTTGTACGTGATAAATTGTATCTGAACGCTATCATCTAGAACATAAAGAAGAGTTGTTGAGTAGGTTTGCTCAACAAGGAGGTGGAGAACATGGGGGACGATGTTGGATGAAATTCACTATGCTCTATGCACTCTATTCTGTAGGATCGGGTTGGACCGGCTAGAGGGGGGTGAATAGACGGTTAAGAGAATTAGCACTCGTCTTTAAGAAAAACT